>CM076673.1:95035536-95133036 GCA_038501925.1 Xenopus petersii | reverse complement strand
TCCATGGGTCTGTGAACCATTAATAGAACAGTTTCACTGTCCAGAAAGTATTTATTATTGTATTATGCAAACACGTGTCATGAACACCAATCTACATTTTGAAACTGTATTGCTATCAATGAAAGATATTTGGTCCTGTATTTTTATTTTAATATTGGGAATTTGCAAGAGTTTTTATAGGAAAAATGCAAAATAAAGATGGAGAAATTCTATTCTGGTGCACAGCGTCTCATTCATGTACTAAATGGATGTGTTGTTTCTATATCATCCAGGGAACAGGACAGGAATGTGTAGCAAATGGGGAACTCCAGGCTGCCAGGGATGGAGAGATTCCTTTACTAATGGATACAGACTGGGTTACAGAGGACAAGCTTTCTAAAAAGATTCAACAAAATTATTCTTTGAGATGGGAAATATGTTTATCTATGGGCTGGCTATAGGAGTTAAAAAAAGGGTAGACAAGCCAGTAGTGAGGTTGTCAAGGCTATGCCTAATATGTGCTTTCCATCACTATTGACCCCCAAGAGCACTCTCTGACTGTAAAGCACCAGGTTTGGCACTTCTAGTTGTATCTAATTCAACTTATTGGAAGGGGGTGATTTTGTGCCCTGTTTGTTATTAGCCTTAGCTATTTAAAGCAGCGCTGTCCAAGTTATGTGGTACAGAGAGACAGAATTTTTCCTGGCCTACATGGTGGAGGGTCGATAATGGAAACCAGTGTTAACCAGTTAACAAGAACCTTTACATTTGTAGCACACAAAAAAAGAAAAAAAACAGATGGTTGGCACTCACTGCAAGAGTATCACCCATTACCCCCTAAGCAACCCAACCAGCCAACCCCCATCCTGCGCCTTACCGGGTATGACCGAGAGGGAGGAAGGGTTTTGAGCAGCGGAGAGGGGGGGCAGTGATGGAGGGGAACGGAGGAGAGGGTGACAGGGGGAAGGTAGGTCAGTAAGACTGAGGGCTGCGGACTAGGGGTAGGCAGAAGACAATTTTAGAGATAGCTGCCCCTATCATTGCACCCTATGCAGCTGCCTCAAAGAAATCACAATTTGGAAGGCACACACCCTCTTAATTCCGAGGTGCTAATCCCAGGGAGACTGCCCAAATATAGCCTCCTAAAACATAAAGCCAATATTTCATATAAGGATTGCACACTCAATTGTAAAACGGCAAAAATGTATTCCATCAAAAAAACACTTACATATCAGCTTTGGCCCAATAAGGCCCTACGCGTTTCGACCACCAAGGTTGTCTTCATCAGGGGAATAGATTTAAAAAAAAAAAATGAATAACGATTGCACACATTCCCAAGGTTTAAATACCTTTCAAAGCCCTCCATCACCTCCCTTTGAGCAAAAAGTGGTGTGTGACGTCTGCCTCTTCTGCCTACCCCTAGTTCCAGCCCTGCCCATACAGTATGCCATGAAAATTTATATTTAGACATACCCTTAAATCCATATGTCTCCCCCAGTGTGAATAACAGCAATCCCAGCATATAAGTAAACACCTTCAGGACCCCCTCAACAACTTTTTCCAAATTCCAAATCCCGCAGGCAGCGTAGGGCAAACACAAGCAAGGCAGAAAATAGGAAGACTTAGGACCAGTCTAAGATGAAAAGTATGTACAGTGACACAGTGCTAGCGCTGCTCCTACAGTCTCTCTGAGCTGTGAGCAGGTGTACAGTACAGAGGCTTACAGTTTGAATCTGAGGTGTGAACAATGCAGGGGCCAGTTAATCTCAGTACCGATAGGGCATAAAGGGTCCCAGAAGCATTTTGTGGCAATATACAGAATAACAGTGTGTTTAAAGAAGTGCATAACGCTCAAAATCATTATAATAGCTTTTATTTCCAAAAAAATACTTCCAAAAAAATAGTGTCTGAATTCTTCTTTACAAACTCATTCACTGTATACTGAAAAATGTTTCAAGATTTTGCTTTCCTTTGAACTGAACTAATAGTTGTATAATCAGTGTTTCTGAGAACTGCTGCACGTGTTGTATGGAGTCAACCAACGTCTGGCACCTTTTACATTTTACAATTCTTCTGCATTTCTTGGTTTTGCCATGAAGAAAGATCACTTCCACTAAAAGCAGTGATTGATCAGGTTAGTGACTGTTAGACGATCCCCCAAACACTGCATTCAAGCCACAGTACAGTGTAAAGACAGTGAAACATGGTGGCACAAGCATCATGATATGGGGATACTTCTCATACTAGGGTGTTGGACCTGTTTATCACATACCAGGGATCATGGATCAGTTTAAATACATCAAAATAATTGAAGAGGTCATGTTGCCTTAAGCCGAAGAGGAAATGCCATTGAAAGGGATGTTTCAACAAGATAACAACCCCAAACACACCAGTAAACAAGCAACATCTTGGTTCCAGTTCAACAAGATTGATGTTATGGAGGGGCCAGCCCAATCACTGGACTTTAATCCAATAGAAAACTTGTGGGGTGAAATGAAAAATGCTGTTTCTGAGGCAAAACCAAGAAATGCAGAAGAATTGTGGAATGTAACAGGTGCCAGAAGTTGGTGGACTCCGTGCAACACAGATGTGCAGCAGTTCTCAGAAACACTGGTTATACAATTAAATATTAGTTCAGTGATTCAAAGGAAAGCAAAATCTTGAAACATTTTTCAGTTTATACAGTGAATGTTTGTGTTTGTATAGAAGAATGCACTGTATTTAGCTTGGTGTCCTTAGTGCACATTTACCATACTTACCCATGAGCCTGTTGCCATTTGTTCCTTTGAGCAGATGAGGGTAATTGGTCCCACTGAGCTGTAATATCCATAGGAACAGAAACAAATGAAAGCAGAAACAAGCAAGCAAGGCCTATTTTCTGCATTCAGTGTTCTTCTCTGTCCCTATGCACAGAGGCTCAATGGCACCCATCCCTCTCTACGGGACAGTGTGTCTGAGCAAAAATCACCTGGTTTAACCTTTTCAATGGAAAATTAGCACATTAGCACTAATTTGTGAGAATCCTCTTGTGTTTGTGTGTGTGTTTGTGTGTGTAATAAAAAATAGAAAATCAAATCACTTGCTTTCATCAGATGTTTATTCATTAAGGAGAACCATTTAACAAATTTCCAAAGATTAAAGACCAGCAGGGAATCCCTGCCTTTCTTATAATGGCCACAAAGATGCCACTTTGTGACTAGTGCATGAAATCGCATGGATAACTTAAACTGATATATTCTATTGGAATGCTTATCTCTCCACATCCACCCTGGGTATCCCCTGTGCAGCAGAACAGCAACTTAATAAAGATTTGGGTTTTACTTTGGTAATGGAGTCTGGGGTTGGATCATTATTTTTCAAGTATTTTCCTTTCCAGCTTCTCTCTCAGAACAAAGGCTGCTGAGAGCAGAAATTACCTAAATACTCCAGATAAAAGGAATGCAAAATACACACACACACAAAAACACATATGCACCAGAACACATAGAAAATCATGTCTGCAAAATAAATACAACAGGAACAGAAACAAAGTAGCAGATACATTAAAAGATTCGGCTCACTGAGCATTAGAACAGCCAATTACAGAAAATGCCACAGATTCCTTCAGCTTTTATACAGATGGAAATCTGCCACAAATATGTATGGCAACAATACAAACCAGATCTTTGGTTCTCAGTCTTAGGGTAAGTCCACACTGGGCGTTTTGGGGAGATTTGGTCGCCTAGCGACTAATCACCTCGTCTTTGCATCAACCAATCTCCCCAAACGCCTTCCCTGACTCTGCGCAGAGTCCAGGAATGTGTTTGGGGAGATTGGTTGACGCGAAGACGAGGCGATTAGTCGCTAGGCGAACAAATCTCCCCAAAACGCTCAGTGTGGACTTACCCTTAGAAGTCAGGTCTGAAATACCAATCACCAATTCAGTAATTAATAGGGATGCACCAAATCCTTCACAAAAGATACGGCCGAATGCCCAACCAAATCCAAATTTGCATATGCAAATTAGGGGTGGGAAGGGGAAAATGTTTTTTACTTCCTTGTTTTGTTACAAAAAAGTCATGAGATTTCCCTCCTGACCCTAATTTCGGCCGAATCCGAATCCTGCTGAATCCTGTATTCGGTGCATCCCTAGTAATTACAGAGTGATATTAGTTATCAGTTGAGTTGTAGCAGACAGTCCCCTTTCTATAATTTATATATATATAAATGTATATATTTTTTCCCTAGAAACCAAAACCAGGCTTGAGGACTGTTCTACTTAAAATAAAACTATGTAATAATTGAGCTTAAGATGTGCCTAAAGCCTGTGATTGGGTATCCATTGCCTTAATAAAAACAATGTTAAAGGAATAGTTCAGTGTGAAAATAAAAACTGTGTAAATAGATAGGCTGTGCAAAATAAAAAATGTTTCTAATATAGTTAGTTAGCCAAAAATGTAATATATAAAGGCTGGCGTGAACAGATGTCTAATAAAACAGCCAGAATCCAACTTCCTGCTTTTCAGCTCTATAACTCTGAGCTAGTCAGCGACTTGAAGGGGGGCCACATGGTACATTTCTGTTCAGTGAGTTTGTAATTGATCCTCAGCATTCAGCTCAGATTCAAAAGCAACAGAAATGACCCATGTGGCCCCCCCTCAAGTCTCTGATTGGTTACTGTCTGGTAGCCAGGGCAACCAGTCAGTGTAAACAAAGAGAGTTGAAAAGCAGGAAGTAGTGATCGGACTGACTTGTTATACATGAAATCACTCCAGCCTTTATACATTACATTTTTGGCTAACTAACTATATTAGAAACATTTTTTATATTGCACAGCCTATCTATTTACCCAGTTTTTATTTTTACACTGAACAATTCCTTTAAGAAAGGAGAGTGCAAACCAAGTTGTCCAGAGTATCAAAATGCCACGTGAATAATTTAAGAGATTCGGCCTTAACTCCATTATACATTCAAAATATAAATTAAAAGAATTCAATAAATTATTCAATGTTTTTACATTAAAAAATACGCTAGACATTTCACAGCCTCAGCAATCCTGAGTTGTATTATGTCATTGGCAAACACAAAGCTCATTTTGGCTTGTGTTCCTTCATTTCTGATAAAGCACATCCTATGTCAGTAAGCACTATATGCTGGCACAATAAACAGCGAGTTCTTATAAGTTTATATATATGGCAGAGCTGCTGTGAAGGCCCATCTCTGTATAAAGCACATTTTCATGAGCAGCTTCTCTGAGCGCCTGCACTGCTTTATCCAATAAGAATCATCAGCACCGCAGCCTCAGGCAAGGATACGTTGGCGTTTCCCTTCGCGAGGCACTTAGTACATCAAGCACAATCTGATTTTTTTTTCACCAGCATCCTTAATTGCCTGCTCTGTAAACAGACATATCAGTGAGGAATAGGTACATGTTTTTAGATGGAGTGGAAGGAAATTTTCGTTTCATTGTTTTAATATAAAATATACAAAAAAAAACTTGCACTGTTTTGCTGGATTCTGGGAGGTAAGCAAATTGTGGAGATCGTTATCTAAGCGCCAACAAGAAGACCCTATTTAGGAGGGGTGATGTTTTCTGTAGGGGTTACTGCATCCTGATAGAAGCTATCAATTTGGTCTTTGTACATCTTTGCCACTACTGGACGTTTTAACTTCATGGTGGGGCCTGTTAAGGAAAGAAATGAATACATATTAACTTAAAGGGATACTGTCATGGGAAAAATTTATTTTTGAAAATGCATCAGTTAATAGTGTTGCTCCAGCAGAATTCTGCACTGAAATCCATTTTTCAAAAGAGCAAACATATTTTTTATATTTAATTTTGAAATCTGACTTGGCGCTAGACATATTGTCAGTTTCCTAGCTGCCCCAAGTCATGTGACTTGTGCTCTGATAAACTTCAGTCACTCTTTTCTGCTGTACTTGCAAGTTGGAGTGATATCCCCCGCCCCCCAGCAGCCTAATAACAAAACAATGGGAAGGTAATCAGATAACAGCTCCTTAACACAAGATAACAGCTGCCTGGTAGATGAACAGCACTCAATAGTAAAAATCCAGGTCCCACTGGGACACATTCAGTTACATTAAGTTAGAGGAAGAACAGCCTGCCAGAAAGCAGTTCCATCCCAAAGTGCTGGCTCTTTCTGAAAGCACATGACCAGGCAAAATAACCCGAGATGGCTGCCTACACAACAATATTACAACTATAAAAAATACACTTGCTGGTTCAGGAATTATTTGCAGTGTAAACAGTGTAATTTAGAACTAAAAACTACATTATAAAAATCATGTCAGAATCCCTTTAATCTGTAGTTTTGCTCTCAATATGCTACATGAATATACTGCTAAAAAGATACCCATTAAATGCCTGCCCAACATCTCACTCCCAAACCAATGATAAGAATAAGAAATTGTCCCTGTGTTCTGCTCTTCCCACTAGATGTAGTAACATGGTTGGTGGGATTTGCTTCTGTTCATATATGAGGTTGGGCACCGATGTTGAGTGATTAGACCTAGCATGTACTTGGTGTTCCAATTCATTCCACAGGTGTTCACTTGAGTTGAGGTCAGGGCAGACCAATCAAGTTCTTCCTCTTACATCACTGCATCTGCAGACCACCTCACGTTATACATGTCATGGTGGACCAGCATAGGAGTAGGAGGAATGGAATTGTACACTCCATTCTCATTCTTATGCTCCTGATTGCAATGGAGTCAATTTAGTTATTAAACTAACTAAAGGATTTTTCAACCCAAAATAATAATTTTTTGCAGAAAACACAATTATAACGTTCCGCCTGTCTCCTCCAGCAAGACAGGTCTGTCGATCCGTTGGCTTGTGTTTCAAAAGCCAGAGCCACCAGAGCAGAGAATAGAAAGGGATAGATCAACACTGCTTTCAATAGCAATACATATACAAATATCTAAATAGGTTTTTGGGTTGACATGTCCATTAAGCTCTCCATTACAGTTATGAAGCTATCTGATCCCTAGCCTGCTTTTATCAGAATTATTACTTATTAGTTGGAGAACTATCAGGAACTGAATTTTGGAGATGCACCGAATCCATCATCCATCATTTTTGGATTAGGACAAGTTCAGAATTAAATCCAAAGCCTAATTTGCATGTTTGCATTTGAGAAAATAAAACACTAGCGGCTTTCACTTACCCAGAGTTTTAAATTCATATGGCTAATGATTTGGCTAATGATTTGTATTAGTGAATCCTGAGAGGGGAATTAAGTAAATTTATTCCAGAAATGGTTCAGATAATTGTAAATGGATTATATTTAGAATGTTTATTTCATTGAGATGAAGCTTATATTACATTTGTTTTAGGAATAACGAAAATATGCTGTACTCACCCAATTCTCCTCCAGCGATGGAAAAATCTTTTTCAAGGATGAGCCACTTTTGGACCTTCTGTGCATTTGAGGTTGACTTCTGATTTATTGAATTTACCCCTTCCTGGATTGCAGCATATACAGCCATGTCTTTGCCCCCAACTATGTCAGATACTAGTGTGGCTTTACTGCCAATCTGCAGACAAAACCCAATGGCTTCTGGAGTGAGCTCATCCTCTGGCTCCCCTGTGTCTGCATTCACATTGCACTGCAAGAAAAGGAATTCTTCTCACTACTTCAAATTACCCTATGGTGTATTGTAATAGAACATAGCAAAGCAAGCTTTTACCTTAAGCGTTAGAAGCATGGAAAGGAACTTCTTCTTGTCTCCAATCAACATGACATTACTGATTATTGGAACCTGCTCTTTGAGAGCATCTTCAGTTGGAACAGGAGGAATGTTCTCTCCACCTGCTGTTATTATCAGCTCTGAAAATAAAGAACAAGATTCAGTTTGTACATTTAGAGGCCGATTCACTATGGGTCGAATATCGAGGGTTAATTAACCCTCGATATTCGACTGTGAACTAAAATCGTACGACTTCGAATATCGAAGTCGAACGATTTTGCGCAAATCCTGCGATCGAACAATTAAATCCTTCGAAACGAACGATTCGAAGGATTTTAATCCAACGATCGAAGGAAAATCCTTCGATCAAAAAATCACAGGCTAACAGGGGGGACCTTCCCCATAGGCTAACATTGACTTCGGTAGCTTTTAGCTGCCGAAGTAGGGGGTCGAAGTTTTTCTTAAAGGGACAGTACTTCGACTATCGAATGGTCGAATAGTCGAACGATTTTTAGTTTGAATCGTTCAATTCGAAGTCGAAGGTCGTAGTCGAAGGTCGAAGTAGCCCATTCGATGGTCGAAGTAGCCCAAAAAAACTTCGAAATTCGAAGTTTTTTTTATTCTAACCCTTCACCCGAATTTAGTGAATCGGCCCCCATATGTTAATCCAGTCAATGTTGGAAAGGGACAACAAGGGCCAAGAAAAAGTCCACCAATCCTTAGCGGCAATTCTTGCTGCGTATGCCCATGACTGAGAAGCTCACTGTATACTGCTTAATATAGCCAGTTACAGTAGGCACTGTTTTTCAAAATGATTAATATTCTAAATTGAAAAACACCATTTATACAGAAATAGCGACCAGTGTGGCAGCTTAAACAAATAGTAATGCAATGTGGGCAGATAAGGCATTAGCTCTTGTTACACTGTGCAAATTCTCCCTGAAGTATTCATTTTACCATTCTACCTAATTAGCTGCCTCCCTGGATTCTCTTGCTTATCTGGGGCAATATATTTTGTGTTTTTTCCCCTGACCCCATCAACCTATCCCAAAATGAACTCTTCCCCGCCATTCTCACTTTATTTTATATTATAATTTGGCTACCCCAGTCACCTTGTATCAAACATTTCTTTTTAAAGACAGACTTTTGATACATTTTTGAATATTTGGAAAAAAGGGGCTACTGGTGGGAATACATGAAAATACAACTGCATGCTCTTCCTCCTCTTTGCCTTGCTGTTCTGCTCCATTCTTCCTTGCCTGTTGCCTACATTATCTGCTATGTTTCCTCATCCCCCAATTTGGTCCATCTATTTATTTTCTATTATCCATATCTGCCATGACATACACTCTTGCTGTCACATACCTCATTCCACTAACCTTCATACCTGCAAGTCCTTTTCTTGTAGGTCTAACTTAGCTCCCATTTTCATGCTGCTCATCTCCCTCCCCAACAAGCAGCTGCGAAGTTCGAAGTTCTCCTACTCCCCTGCCCTTCCCTCAAACCATCAGTGTCTTCCAATCCCTTGCAGAGCACTGGATTTAAACTTGTTGTAATTGAAGTTCATAGAATGGCTAAGATCTTTAGAGATCTGTGCAAATCAGATATTCTGCAAATTCTTATTACTGTGGGGTCCACTAGGGCACAGATATTTTCCCCAATGTCCCAGTGGGCCAGTGCAAACCTGAATGCAGTACAAGGTCTATAAAGACTGTTAAAGAAGTATAAGACACCCATGTCATTACACTTTTATGGTTTATACATGAGTGAAATAGTACCTTTGATTCTTCCAGTAATGTAAAGAAATCCATTCTCATCATGTTTCCCAATATCACCAGAATGCAGCCAGCCCTCCTCATCCAATGATTCGTATGTTTTGTCTTCCATGTTCAGATATCCCATAAAAACATGACGGCCCCAGAAAAGGATCTCCCCACTGCCATCACTATCTGGCTGATGGATTTTTGTCTTGCACCCTGAAATTACTTTTCCACAACTGTAAATACAAAAGCATATCACATAAATAGAGTAAACAAGTTTCCAGTACAACATTTAGGGCCAGGGGGGGTGGGGGGAGTTAGATGATTTAGTAGAGTCAGCTCCCGCCCACCCAGGTGTTCCATAAAGAGTAGTTTGTGACAGTGAGCAGGGGGTGTGAAGGTGGTGGCACTGGGGGTTGCCCGATGCAGCACATGCATGAGGTTAAAGTGGGAGCTGGGACAAGAGGTACTTGCCCTGGGCACAAGTAACTCTAGAGCCAGCACTGTTTAAGGCAAAGACTATGGGGCAAATTTACTAACCTCCGAAAACTCGCCAGCAACGGCTTCGCTCACAGTGCAACACTTTGCTAGTCATAGATTCGCCAGGACAACGATAACTCACTTAAATCCGAATAGCGTTAATTCAGCAAGCAGAGCGAAGTTGCGCTAGCGTGAATTTGCGTAGTTAAGTCCATTCGCCAGAGTGCAAATTCATCTGGCATTAGGGAGGGAAGTACCGCTAGAGTCTATCTCCTTCGCTATCGAAGTTATGTAAATCTGCGAAGTACCAAAATTATGTCACGCTGGCATATTCTCCCCAGTGTTAGTCACTTCGTCCTTTAGTAAATCTGCCCCTCTATCTTTAGCAAAGTCAACGTGAACAGATTTCAGGCTGTTGCTGTGGCAGCAGAACATACCTGGTGATTCTGAATGCATCAGGCAAGGAGATGGTATGTGGGCCAGAACTTTCACTCATCCCATAAAGCTCATAAACAGGAATATTGAGGCTCAGGAAAAATTCCAAGGTGTCCTTTGTGATGGGGGCTGCCCCTGTGTAACACTTTGTACATCGGTCTAGTCCAAGAGCCTTGCGGACTTTTTTGAAAACCAATTTCTTTGCTACGTGATACTTCATTGGATGGGGTGCTGATCTGAGTTTAGGAACAAAAGAAACATTACATGTATTGCTTTCCTTACAAATGAACATATTTATTTAAGGGTTATTGCTGTTGATAAATACGCAAGAGATGTAGGACATCACACTAGTGGAGCCATTCCTGACCAGGAAAGATCTGACATTCCAAATGTGACAACTTATCAATTAAACACTTCTCAGAAATGGCAGACACTTCATTTTGCTAAAGACAGTAAATTGCAGCATTCTGTCTCAACTGAATTCCAAGTACTCAACGGAAACCTTAAAGTCATCTGTCTCTGGCCAGTTTGTTTTTCCTCACAGATAATACACTTTATCTTTTTCAAATTTATATTTATACTATTACAGTCAGCATAACACAGTTTCAGATTATTCATATTGTGAACTCTTTCACTTTATCCTGTAATATAGGATGCAGGGTGCTACCACCTTAATTGGGCACAGTGACCTTAATTGTTTTTATTAGCATTATACTTTTTTTTTGCATTTCCCATATATATAGAATTCAAATCAATACCCATTCATTTTCTTCAGATTTGTCTCTAAGCCCACTCCTTTGGCCCAAGTTGCCACCTTTCGTTTGATTGTAGATGACTTGGCCCCTACAGCTTTCATTTTCTCCTGCATTTTCTCCCACACTCTTGGAACACCCATAAAGGCTGTTGGCCTAACCTCACGCAAGGTGTTGGCTAAAGAGCCCTAAAATAAAGAAGGCAGAAGGGTCTTATTTTGTTATATAAGAAAATGTTGAACTAGTCAGTTAGAAACAATAACATACTAATGTACATTTTAACTCTTTATATTGTTAATTACTTTAATATAAAACTTAACTATCACAGGCTATAAAGACCGAATATCATAAGAACCATATAGAGCCAGTATAACATATTTTACAACATGACCTTAATGTGCAACATACTTTTTCCTATTGTTTTAATTAATGGCTTGTAATTAAGCAGGAAAATCATTTTCTAGCTTTGATTTCTTGATTCAAAGTTACTATCTGTACAGGTAGTATGTAGCAAATGAAATTACTAGTCCACAGAGAGGTCCTCTGTATAGTAAGCTGCTTCTTATTTTAAAGCCTGAAAACAGCTGCAGCTTAGACCAGTGATCCCCAACCAGTGACTCGTGAGTAACATGTTGCTCACCAAACCCTTGGATGTTGCTCCAAGTGGCCTCAAAGCAGGTGCTTTTTGTAGAATTTGTGGCTTTAATGCAAGCTTTAGTTGCACAAAAAACATGTGTATTGTCAAACAGAGCCTCCCATAGGCTGCCACTTGACGGAAAGCTCTACCAAGTCAAAGTCCATATTTCCATATTTGGCACCTCCAGGATCCTTTTGCATGCTTATGTTGCTCTCCAACTTTTTTACATTTGAATCTGGCTCATGGGAAGAAAAGGCTGGGAACCCCTGGTTTAGCGGAAGAGGTTTGTTTATCTCAATTTAAAGAATTGATGAAGGGGTGAAAAACAAAACACCTTTTTCATTTAAATCTAACACCTTTCTATCCTTATCCATATTCCATATTATTCCTTCAAATAATCTGTCCATTGAGAATTAGGACAATACGCTGATATTCAATGTGCAATGAATTAAGTGCTGAGGCATATACATAAAAATACATTTACATACCACGAGTGAAAGAAAACTGAATAAAGCAGATGCGTTAGCATCTATGAGAAAACACAACAATTCGGGAGTCAAGTTTTTTCAAGGGGATTCTCGAGCTTTACTTTGAGGGGGCCAGCTATACCCACCTTACACAAACCAGGTATAAATAGATAATGTATGTTACCTTCAGTGCATCAGGCTGAGCAAAGTAAGTGGCTCCTCCATACTTCATGGTCAACCAGATATCTATCATCTGTGCTGCAATGTGGCTAAGGGGCAGATAGCTAACCACAGTTTCCTGCATATCAGTAGCCTCTCTTAGTCGCACAGTCTTTCCTGCTGCAGCTGCGGTCCAAGTGATCTTTTAAAAGACAAAAAAAGAACTTCAATTACACCATGCTTTCTCTCATACCTAGCTTGCTCCCTGATTTTTCCTAAGCTCACAGAGCAACTATTGCAACTGATACCTGTTACTGTAATTTGTCCGATGCTGCTGAAAAATGTATCAAATAATACATACCACTGAGACAGCTAAGAAAGAACAACTTTCTGAGTATCAATATACGTGATGGAGAAATTTAACGACTTAAACTTACAAGTAAAAAACTGAAAAAAAATCAAATTCATTATCTATGGTTTACACATGAAAATTAGTTTTATGAGGTAAACTGCCCTCCAATAGGATTTCCTCTGATTTTTACTCATTGTTATGATTCACACCATAGTGGAATTAAGGCAGTTTGCTTCCTGATATGGGCTAGAAGGGGAGCTTAAACTTATAAATCATTTAAAGCACACAGGAAAGCTGGCTGCTAAATGCATCACTGGAATTAACTCAGATGCTCTTAAATATAATATTATGTTTAAATCTCATTGCATTACATTTAGAATGTATAGAATGTTACCCCTCTTCCATTAAGAACAGGGGACCCAACCTTTTTAACCCGCGAGCCACATTCAAATGTAAAAAGAGTTGGGGAGCAACACAAGCATGAAAAAGTCCCTTGGGGTGCCAAATAAGGGCTGTGATTGGCTATTTGGTAGCCCCTATGTGGACTGACAGCCCACAGGAGGCTCTACTTGGCACTATACTTAGTTTTTATGCAATTAAACCTTGCTTTCAAGCTTGGAATTTAAAAATAAGCACCTGATTTGAGGTCACTGGGAGCAACATCCAAGGGGTTGAAGAACAACATGTTGCTCACAAGCTACTGGTTGGGGATCACTGCATTAAGAACTACACCTTATATACCATAGAGACTACTGCCTGGCATCATTTTAGGGCTGCTCAATGAAAGAAACGTTCCATATTCACTTACATTATCATGACTAAGCATGACTCCTTTAGGTTGCCCAGTGGTCCCGGAAGTATAGATGAGGGTGCAACATTGGTTGGGCTTCTGGGATGAAATGATCTGGTCTAATTGAGAGTCTGGAATGTCTTTTCCCAGCTGCATGAACTCGTTCCACTGCAAGAAACATTATTAGAATGACAGAAATTCACAGGATAGGTCCAAATAGCAATAAAGACAGGAAAAATACACTATGGTGGCAACTGCTCACAACTTCAATTACAGAAGGCAAAAAAAAGAAAAGACTTCAGTTGCTTGGGCACAAATCAAGCAAAGCAGAAAGGTAGGGTTTCCACTCACACACACAGAATCCACAACAGTTACTCCAATCCCCCACAGTGTTCCACCATAAATAATCTCAGCAGTGTGCATCATTGATTGTTTCCTCTAATATGTGTGACTTTAAAACAGGGGGAGATATACAAGTCAAAGCATAAGTGAACTGGAATAGGAACACCTGCCCAAAATAGGCCTTTGCAGGGGGCCTAACAGCAGCATAAATTTGAATTTAAAAAAATGTACATACTGTATACAGATTAGGCCTCTTCTCTTTCAGCTCGTCCTTGTACTGGATGATTGCCTTAAGGTGAGGCAGCTGATCCTGAACCTGAAAGGAAGCAGCATTATGAATTATTCACACTAAAGACAATTTCAAGTGTCATGAAAATGTTCCCAGAAAGTGTCTAAATCATATTTAAGCATGAATTTTACCATACTGCATTGAAGGCTGAAGTCGAAGGCCTCAAAACCATATTCATCCTTCATTTATGACAACATCATGATCAAATAACCTACATTTACAAGCATTTCTGGTAGACTCAGACCAGTCATATAATTTATGCATTCTAGACAGCTTAACCAGTAGGGTACAACCAAAGCCCTTACACTATAAAATGGCCTTCCTTCATTTGTGCTATCCAAAACTCCTGATTCTGTGGTTGTTAAGTGGAGTTATATATACCTTACTGTAGTTGTTCCCTAATGACTGGCATACCAATGTGTTTCTATAGCTGTAACCTGAGCTAAGGGAAAACTGGCCAAAGGATGACCACCAAGGTGTGCTAGAATTTGTGAACTCTGACAACCAGTGCTTTATTGTAAGACTTGTCCCTTCAATATATTCCCACTTTACCCAAAACTGTTCCCAGTCAGGTTGCTCCCAACACTGAGCTACCAAATTATTTTCATATAAAATGTGAGTTAATGGCGGCCCAAGGGGCCACACCGGGCGATGGTTCTGTAACTTGACCTAAAATGGCTGTAGCTATAATTTCCTAATTGACCCAGCAAACATCAGGGAGATGGGGTAGTTTTAATAAAACTAAGGGGGTTATTTACTAAACTGTGAATGCAAAACTCCAGAAAAATTTGTGATTTTTTTTTTTATAAAATCAGACTTTTAAAAAATCAAAAATTTTTGGGAATTTATTAAACGCTGAGGATGGAACAGTCTGAATCTGAAAATCCAGCATCTAAGACCTGTCAAGGTTGCATAAAATTCAATGGGAGAATTCCCAATGATTTTTTGATGTGCGCTTGGTTTCATGCAATACCACAAAGTTTTCGTAGTTTTCTCGAAAATCAGATGAAAAAATCAGATTTTTCTCCCGCAGAGCAAACTTTTGGGAAAATGAAATAATAAATAAGCGTAAAGAACCTGAGCGGATTTAAATGGAGTTTGTTGCAGAACGTATTGAGATAAATTCGGACTTTGATAAATAACCCCCTAAGAGTCGGAATTGTGTTGCACATTGATAATATCATTCCATTACTTAAGGCAGATGATTATTCTACTCTGCACCAATAATACTAACCTGAAGGATTTTTTGAAGTTGTTTCTGGTTCTCCACCACAATGATGTTGGCTTCACAGTTTTGAGCCACATAATGACAAGCCTCAGCAGAATTTGTTGTATAAATGCCCACAGCAAAGCCACTAGAAAAAAAACAAAACTTAGATGTTACAAGTGGAAAAAAAGATGTAATAGGGAGTGAGGGGGCTGTACTGCTTCACTGTACCAAAATAAATTACCCACTAAGGATTTTCACCTACAATAACAATAGAGTTATCTTATCTGATTGTGGCCTCTGATAAGATAAATCTGTGGAATTTGCTAGTATTATAATATACTTTGCACTGTCATTATCATTCCATCCCTTTGGATGGATTTCGCATTGCCCCCAAGGAAGGGCAATGATTGCTTTTTATGTTTTTGGCGCTTTAGCCATTTTCAAATTTACATGTTAAGCCTGAAACAGCTTCCATTGATTAACAATGCAATCAAGCACTTGCAGTAGTGTTCAAACATCCAAAAGCCTCTGCTACTATTCTCTTTTAACCCTTTCAGTGCCAGTGGGGACTGGGGAAACTGCGAGTTGCTAAGCAATCGCAATTACCATTTAATGGAATCCAGAAATCCTGGCAAAAAAAAGTGTAAAAAGGTTATTGGCAGAGCAATACAAGTCACCATCTCAACAAGACAGAATGCTATGGATAACAAAAGACCTACAATTATACACTGAACACTGTGGAATGTCCATTATAAATAAAACCATGGCAAGCATTATATCCATCAGAAGAATTGATGTATTTACCACTGTTATCAACAGAAAGAACTCAAAGTCCCAGAAAAGCAACTAGCATTAGAAACCGAAGCCTGCATTTTTTATCACTGTCACTTTCCACAAAATCTTCCATGCATGATCTGACAGTACAATATTTCATTTATACAGTGCCACACTCACAGCAGGAAACTTTCTTGCCCAATGTGCCAAAATTCAATGTCACAGTCATTTTAGCCGTCCACTGTTGCTGCTCCCCCCCTGCACTGACCTTTTAGGAGCAAGTTGGGGGGGGGGGGCACACATGACTAATGCAATCACGCTCTCTGCACTAGAAGAGCTAAAATCCCGATTTACAAACAGGGATTTCAGCTCTTAAATTTATCAGGGGAGACTTATTGCCCTTTTCCTGTATACATTAGCAATGATGCAAATAACTAATATTCTCACAGTGAAACACAGGACAGGAGTATAATATGTACTGTAAAAATTCCTATCATTTGACTTACCCAGCAAAAATAGCTCCCACATCAGCAATAAACCATTCCGCAGAGTTAAAACCCAGGATGCCCACACCATGGTATCTTTCCAAACCCAACTGTACAAGAAAAAGATGACATATTAGAAGCAGATCAAAAAACACCAATCATTTCTATTATTTTAAATAAAGGTCTGCGGTACAAGTAAAATAACAAGGAATGCTGAAGAAGGGTTATGTGCAGAATAATTTAATGTATACCTTAATGAACCCTTTGGCTGCTTTTCGGCACTGCTCATAATATTGTTTGTAAGTCAATTTGTGCCACTGATCTCCCTGCTTAGACGCAAGGGCCAAATAATCTCCGTATTTATTTACAGACTCTTGGAACAAGTGGTGAATGGTAACAGGGGGCAAACTGGCAACACCTGAATCTTCCAGTCGCAATTTCACTTCACTGTCCCTCTGTGATGTCCAAAGCTTCATATCAGAGGATGGCAGGTTTCCTTCTGCAACAAGACCAAAAGTTAGCTAAGCTATGTATTTATTTTTACTTGTAGAAATAGCATTTTTTTCAATCTTAATTTTAAAAAGCACTGCCTGTATACATCTGAACCATTAAACGGATATAAAGGCCCACACAGTTCTAGGTCAACTGATGTCTTATACACAAGGTGATTTACGTTATAAGCAACCTAGTTTTCCCTTTTGGCTGCGATGTTATCACTGTGTGATTAGCTAAATAGGTGAGCAGGAGAGTCTACACAAACAGATTTTTATGAACAAAGTCAGGCAAGAACTGGATTTCAAGTGACTTCCATGCCACAAGCTCTCAGTAAGTATGAAATAAGAAGAAAATACAAATGTTTTGCACATCTTCTCTGTGTGACACATGCCTCACTTCACCATGTCCGAAATATATGAAAGCAGTAATGGCTCCCTTTAACTCATTATTTATTAATACATAGCCTTTCATAGTTCTGCTAGATTTTCCACATCCTTTAAGAACTGAATGCCTGTGATTGACTGAATCGAGCTATCAGATTGTAATCCATTTATTTGAACTAGTTTGCAACTAACAAGTAATACAGCAAGTGCCTGGAAAATAAAATTTGGAATTGACCTAAATTTGCATGATAAAATCTCATGTTGTGAACCCCCACAAAGCTACTCCACGTTAGTTTAAAAATTGCTTTCTCTTCAACAGAAAGTTGGTCTTTTTTAGTTCTGCACTCTCTATTCTAATGATCCCTCTCCAGGCCCGGACTGGCAATCTGTGGGTTCTGGCAAATACTAGAGGGGCTGCTATAAGGTGCCATAGAACGTTACTATTTAGTGGGCTGGTGGGGGCTGTTTGGGCCTCTGTGTACCTGAAATGCCAGGGCCTATTTTAATTCTCAGTCCGGACCTGTCCCTCTCACATACTCCCAGTGCAGGAGAGGAAAGTTGGTGACAGTTCAGTTATTAGAAAGACCACCTGCTGCTTAGGTCTCCTGCACAGATATCCCCACCTTACAGGGGTGGGCTCTCAAGGGATGGAGCAGCATCCACAACCTCGAACCAGATGCTTACAGCATCCCACTTACAATTACAACAACTGTGTTGCATTGCAGTAGATCACACAAACCTAAACGGAAAATGGAACGGTCTAGTGTAGAGGTCCACAACCTTTTTTATCTGTAAACCACATTCAAATGGTAAAAAAAAAGTTTGAAAAAAGAGGTGGGTTCAGAACAATGGAATCCATAAGAAACAGACTTCAAGACAGAAACTATGAGGGGGAGCTGGAGTGTCATCTGTGGGCCCAGTAAAGCTGGAGTGGCATCCGTGGGCCCAGTAGAGCTGGATTGGCATCTGTGGGCCCAGTACCTGGATGACCTGCAGGCTAGAAGTACCACTTGTTGAGCACAAGATATTTCAACCTTTTATTTAGCTAGAACCTGATAACTTTCTCTCTCTTTCTTCCCCTTTCTCTCGCCCATTCTCCCCCCCTCACTCAACCCCCCCCAAAATAAACAATGGCACACAGTACGCTAAATTAGCAATATTTGTAAAAAGGTGGTGATTCACTTCATCATAGATGGATAACACTGTATGAATAATATGTTATGCTACTGACTAATGATGCAATCAGACTACACTTGTGTATATTTTGTCTAGCAAGTTAATCCTTTGTTCCATTTGTTGACAATATTATTTTCTCTGGCAGCTGAAAATGAATAAAAAATTTTAAATGAAAAAAAAAAGAAGAAAAGAGAGACTGGCTAGGGTCTATTTATATGAAATATAAAAAGCACAATCCTTGGGGAATTAGAAACAATTTCTTAAAATATGGCGTCCCTAACAAATTTACGCTCAACTTGAGGATATAACTCTGATATCGTCAATAAGAATTTTTCTAGCTAATCTACACACTGTTGATTTTTTGACTGGGAGATATGCAACATAATCTGTGGGGGAAGTAAACTCATTCCAATATTGCAACAATGTTGCAATATTCCAACATACTGAGAAAGTTAAAGCTGTTACCAAATATCCGTTAAATCCATTTAGATTTTAACATATACATTTATCAATCATCAATATATGAAATGTGAATATACAACTAAATTGTGGCTCACGGAGTTGATTTGCAGATGGGACCCTGAAAAAAGAAAGGGTGCCCTAACCCTACCGCCTAAATTCTTCACTTAATAATATGTCACTCATCTATAAACATCTAGAAGTACAATGAAAACTCATTTCCGGCCCTAAACTAGGCTGGAATGATAGGCTTTTATGTCTGCCTAACAGCACTATATTAGAAGATATTGTCTGCGAGAAAGTACAAGCTGCATAAGTGAAATGGGCCTATTATAATCTCAACTCACTCCTGAGCTGAAGACATTATCCTGGCAACCTAACTATTTTATCTAAGTTTAATGGGTGCACAATTTATGTTGCTAGGTGGTTGTTTCTTGTACCTGTTTTCCACATCTGACAGTTTACTTGTCCTTTGTTATAGGCTTATAATTGTTTAACAGAAAGACGTCAGTATTTACAAAGGCACTTGTTTAACGACTTTAGCTACTTAGCTAAGTTTTATCAAACAAAATAACACTATTATAAATTGAAATGGTACAAATTTTGCAGAGAAAACAAAATGAGAGTGAGAAAATAAATTGTCAAGGTGTCATCTGCCTCATATTTAGGAACCTTGTTAAGGCATCTTTTATTTTTAAAGATGAACTATCATGAGAATAAAAAAAACATCTTTATATTTATCAAGTTTCTTATTTCGATCAGGTAATTACAAATTCTGTACCATGTCTAAAATAATAAAGATAGAGAAATAGTGATGGGTAACATGTTGTTTCAAAAACAGTAAGGATTCTAAATGGTTAGAATAATTTACTATTTTTATAGATAGTCATAAAGCACCCACATATTCAGCAACACTTTACAATAAAAGGGCATATACACCTAACATACCATTACTGATGAATACAGGAGGCACAGAGTGCACTGTTTAAACTAAGCTTATAGTAATGTTTCTATAATACTTCTCCTTTAAAGGAAACCTGAGGGGTGAATAAATCTCTAAGTTTAATTCCTGGGCAATCAATAGAAGGATGAAAAGTTTTTGGGTCTAAAGGTGGCCACAGACATTTCAATTTTGCTCTCCCTAAGGACCAATTTTAGTATGATCTGACAAATCCATCAAATTATCGTGAGGTTAGCAGGCACAGAACTAAATGTATCCATGTCCACTTGCCAAGCAGCTAGCTTTTCCTAGCTTCAACTAGACAATATCCGTTGAAATGATTGTTCTCATAGATGGACAAAGTGCATATTCAAACGGTTGTTTCAGGATAAGCTTGGTTCTACAATAATGAAAAGTTCTTGTATAATTCTTAATGTCCATGGCAACCTTCAGGAAGATGTTATGGTTTTTACAGAGCTAAGTGGGCTTTGAGAGAAGAAGTGGTAAGGTATGTAAGAGAAACCATTATAAATGTTTGGGCAGCTGAAGACCAAGTGATCTGAAAAGCATATCTCAGTTAAAAAGTAAATATAAAAACGTTATCACTGATACAACAATCACCACAATTTCACCCTAAGACCGGCATTCCTGTGGAAGATACTACTTTTCCTAAAAAACAGGATTTTTGGCAGCACAGTCAACCAAATTTAGAACAGTCAACTACACTGATCAGACATAGGGTTGCTAACCATGTTACATCAAACAAGAGTGCAGAAACGGCACGTACTTTGTGTTAAGGGGATGTTAGCCACTGTTGTATACCTTTAACACACAAGGTAAATGCCTAATGAGGTTACCATCAAGAATTGGAGCGGAAGGTTCTTAGAGAGCAGTTCTCAGTACAGCATGTATGTACAGGTGTGTGGCATGATAAAAATATCCACTACCATCAGTTAAACCATTGCCTACTGCAAATAGGAATGGTAGGAAAAATGTTTTGCGCATGTGACTATGTGGCCCCAGAAAGATTACATTCAGAGTACTTACCAGCTGACTGGCCCATGGCAGCTGAAGAGGCAATTTCAGTAACTATGGATGTCTCGTTGTGGTTCCTTGCGTTGTTGTCAGCAGGAGACTGCACAAGAGTTTCTTCTTCAGCATAGCTATTAATGAGTAAGGGTAGTAAGTAAAAATAGAATCAGTTATTTTATTTAGGCATATGGAACTGGGATTTACACAATCAACGTATTAAAAGATACATTTCACAAGTTAGCGATTGTTATAATAAAGCATTTGACATTGCTTGAAGTTATTAATCATGCAGCTTTGGGTCTTCAATTTAAATTGAATTAGCATAAGTTTTATTTGTATATCAAATCTTTTGGCAGAGCTTTCACAATAAAGTGTATTTGTCAAGACAGATAAGAAATGGGTATGGAGACATTTAAAAGTAAAATGAAGGCCGTCTACACAGTGAGTGTTGCGACAGCCATACATGCATGGCCCCTCTGGTAATGGCAGACCATTACTGAGAATTTTCCCCATGCAAAATAAGTGGGACATCAAACTGCAGAATGCCACCAGAATGCTTAACAAACTAGAGGAAGCAAGATGACCATATAATTAACAAAATTATACAATTAAAGAGGCCTTTCACCTAAAAGTTGTCTTTTGCATAACGAAAGAAAATGTCATTCTAAGAAACTTTCCTATATACATTAATTACACGTTTGATATTTTTAGTTGTTTGTACATGTATTTTCTACCGAAAGCATTCTGTTTATATTCTCTGCCTTGCTGCTTTCTACTGAAACAATGTAGCAGAAGGCAGCTTATTAACAGACCTGGAGGAGAACAGATTTCTGCTCCCGTATGTTGTTTTAATCTGAACCGGAGAAAAATAAGCAAAAAAAAAACAAATACATCTTCCAATTGCAATTTTATTTACAAAGCATACTACTAAAAATGAGTAATGTAATTAATGTGTATTAAAATAAAGTTTTTTAGAATTATATTTTCTTTCAAAGAACAGTTTTTGGGTGGAGATCATCTTTAAAATAGACTGGACCAATAAGTTATACATCAAACAGCATACAGTAAGCCCCCACATAAGCTTTCCAGGGGACTAGAAAAAAAATGGTATAAAATCAGTGAATTGCATTATGTACTTTATACGGTGGGACCTAAAAAAAGTGCAAAATGAAGGAAACCGTAGAATCAGGGTATGTAAAATTAAGGTATCACTGTAACAGGAATGTGTATTTGGGTTATGAAGTCATTAAATACATTGTATTGTATCATTTTGAACTTATAGGATTCTGTCACTTTACAACATCCAGTCATAAATTATATCTGTTCCAAGGATAATAAAAAAGAAATCCTAGCATTTAGATAATAGTTGAAGTTCCAGGTCTGAGAATTGCAACACAGATAAGAAATGTTTTTTAAAAAGCACAATAAAAAATGAAGACTGATTACAAAATGTCATAGGTGATGGCACAAGGGACAAAAAAGCACTTGAAAATACCTTGTCATCCTTATGAATTCAAATGGTCACATGTAAATACTTTACACAGCAAACCATGTTTAGCATGCTGCCTAGGGCAGACATTGCTCAGAAACATTTGCAGTGACATTACTTCAGGTGTCTCGCCTGCCATGGATCTCAAGACCACAGCAGTTTAAATGCCCCAAGTGCAATAAGTGTTTTGAGCATACCACACAAGAGTTAAGCCAGCTATACATGTACAGATAAAATTGTAGAAAATTTAGGTTTTATACATGTATGTTCACCGCATTAATCCAGACAGGTATCCAAGTGCTATGCATGTTGCCCAGTTTGGGAATCATGTCTGCTTGAATCCTATCTTCCAATGCGCTATTATGGCTAGTATATGGTACATCAGCAGTAGGGATGCAACAAAACCAGGATTTGGCTTAATCAGTTTTTTTTAGTCAGGATTTGAATTTGGATGAATCCAAGAGCCTGGCTGAACCGAGTCCAAACTCAAAATATTTGCAGTGCGTGGTCAAGTTGTGTGCATGATTCTCACACGCAATGGCATGTTAATGGTATGTTAAAATAAGTTAACAGCAAAAATATTGCTGTTACTTAGTTGCACTAAAAACATGATGCTTTCTAGTAACAACTCCATTTTCAAGATTCTAAAACTGTAGAGATTTGAGAAACTAGTTGCTATCAATTACTATTATGTATAACATGTATTTATAAAACACAAACATATTCCATACCACTTTACAGTAAAATCGTGTATACAATGACCATACAGATTGACATGCAATAACTACTTCAAGATAAACTATTTTAGTCTAGTTTTAATAAATGAGCCCAACTTTGTCCTGTAGCTGCCAAAGCTTCTGTAAATACAGTTTACTTTGCAACTATCATTTACCTGTGTAGGGGGTAAAGCCACCTGAGCAAAAAAGTTATCGGGAAGGTCTGCTTCAACACTGTAGGGGTAAATCCTTAAAATACCTTCTTTTAGAAGACCAAATTTAAAGTTGTTTATTAAAGATGGCGGCATCTCACTGTCATTAAATTAAACAGTCATGCATCCTCACACAACAAAAATTAAATACATCTTACTACCCCTCTAATGCACATCCAAAACATACAATACAATAACCTATATTTAACAATTATTCTTTTTCCCACAATGCCTTGTATGTGACAATACCTTGGCATCTTCTTTCTATCTGATCACCTCCTATGGATATTACATGCACAGGTAAAATCTTACCTTATCTAGACTGGAAAGAAAGAAGGCTCTCGTTTTAAACTTTAAAATCTTAAAACAAGTGCACAAGTAAAACAGGAAATTTGACTTGGCAAAATACATTGGACTTACCACTGTGGAGTGGATAGGACTACATCATTGATACACAAATCTTTGGTGGGATCCATATACAACTCTGTCCCAGAAGAATTTGAAACCACAGCAGCCATGTCTGTTTCACACTGTAATGTCACTACAAATAAATACATTGATGAGAACATTTACAGCATTGGTAGTTTATTGAACAATAGGTAGCTTAGACTGTTAACTCAAGGTATAGTGGTCAGTTGAAGTGTTTGGTAGCACAGGTTAGCCACGCACAACTAGTTACACACATCAGATTTGATAAATGTGTCAATTTGCTAAAAGCTTTCCTGAATGTCTTGAATGTGTCCCTGACAGTTTGGCAAGTCTTGGAATACCAGGAACCCTTTGTGATATGTGATAAATGTCTCATTAAACCCTTTATATACGTTTTGTCTTTAATTTTTAAACACATTTTCTATGTCAGTTACTCATCACTGACACGGCATGCATCACAAGATGCTCTCGCCATGATAGAACTGATTTACAGAGCTGTGTTGCTCAGCTTAAGTAGAACTAAAATCCAACATTTTCACACATGATGCTAATATCATTTGAATAACTAGTGGGCTGCCAACTGCCATCCTTAAAGCCAAACATTCTATTCAATTTAGGTTCAAAAATCAAGAAGCCTACATAGTGCATATGCATTCACTTGCTTTCTTAGTCTTTTTAAGACCAAGAACAAACATTATGACTTTGTTATAAGACAAGGGCAAAAATGCTTTTATTTTAGTGAAAAAAATAGATACAACTTCCAACCTCAATTAATTGCAATCACTTCTGAGTTTGGCATACGAACAACTGCCTTGCTTATCATGTTCCAGAGCATGCTTTTGGGACTTAAATTTTGGCAGAAAATACTGCAGTGCTTATTTGAAGACAGAAAGCATAATGACCGAGGTGGAATGATAACCAGTATTGGTAAGTGTAGAAATTACTGAAATTTTTAAGAAAAATATTCATACTCCAATATTCCATACTTAGTAGGTGTACATATCATATGTTTATTTAAGAAGGCTGTTTGGAAAGTCATATAGAAAAAACAATTTATCCATTTCTATTATTGGACAGATTATCCTATTTGACTCTCCCATTGCTTCACATCAGTAAACACGCCCAAAACATACATACAGTACATACACACACACACACACACGTGTATATATATATATATATATATATGTATGTATACACAGATATATTTAATTGCAAAGCATGTGCAAGTTTAGACAACTGAATTATTCTACAAATCAAAAGAGCATCTATAAATTGTACATCAAATACGTTCAGAACATTTCATAGAAATACCATAATGTACAAAATAATATTTAACTGGAATATAATCTAGTTCATGGGAAATGTCACAGTTCTTTGCCAGCTGACAGAACCGTGAGCAAATGTATCTAATGAAAAAAGAAACCTTAGATACTCACACAGCATCTTGGTACTATGATGTTCTGCTGTCTCCTCTGCAGTATTTAACAAGCAGCCTCCCTGCTACACACATACACCAAAATAACCCAAGCCTAAACCAGCCCCCATCAGGAAGACCAGCAAGTCTGTGACATCACTGCTTGGCTGCTCTGTCATTGGAAGAAGCTCATCAGCCCACAAACATCTGCCTTATTGGGCAGAATAAGGATGTGCTGACAAGCCCCCCCCCACAGGTCTTCTGAAGTCACACTAGTGCCATCACACGCTTCCTATAGGACACGCTGATATCCCCATTCCACAGCTGCAGAGGTTACTGTCGGTCAAAAATGAAAAAATAAATACTCAACATCATGCAATAGAATGACGACTAAGGGGAGGGCAAAAACACATGCAATAACAGAAAACCAAATCATGCTTTGCAAAATTTATAATTAGTAAAGCACAAGTTCTGCATTTAAATCATCCCTCTTTATATAAACATTTCATATACATTGACACACATTATATATATATATATATATATATATATATATATATATATAATATATAAATATATATATTTTATATATATCTGCAGCAATAACTCAGCACTCTAAGAACTTGCTTTAAAAGATGAAAAAATTAACATTTCGGTCACATATTCAGACCATTATTGAGTTATTGCTGTGGATATATATATATATATATATATATATATATATATATATTGATTTGAAAAGTACTCTTACATCTGAATCCAATTGTGGGTACTTGGTCAAATATTGTGTATAATGTTCAGAATGTACCAGCACTCGTGTCGGACTGGTCCACCGGGATACCAGGAAAACTCTCGGTGGGCCCAGGTGTCAGTGAGCCCTCATGCTGCTAAACATTTGGCCTATTTCCTGGCCATTCCCTGTTTCTATGAGAACAAAGTGACTAAACGCCAAAACGTCGAAAATGAAATACAAGTTTTTTCACACTTGAAAAGTCCTTGGAGTGCGGTCTGTTTTTGATACTTTGAATGATTATTTTGACCAGCACCTAGGCAATGCGTTAGGCAGTTGTGAGTGCACCAGGTCAGACTAACTTTATATATATATATATATATATATATATATATATATTTATAGCTGGCAGGGCTGCCCAAGGGGCCCTGCTACCTAAGCAGTATGGAACCCCATGATTTCTGAAAACGGCCTATTCTCTGGAACTATGAAATGGCACAATCTCATTGATTGTCGGTTAAACAGATGGTAGATAGAGATGGCGCGAACTGTTCGCCGGCGAACTTGTTCGCGCGAACATCGGGTGTTCGCGCTCGCCGGAAGTTCGCGAACGTCGCGCGACGTTCGCCATTTTGGGTTCGCCATTGTTGGCGCTTTTTTTTTGCCCTCTCACCCCAGACCAGCAGGTACATGGCAGCCAATCAGGAAGCTCTCCCCTGGACCACTCCCCTTCCCTATAAAAACCGAAGCCCTGCAGCGTTTTTTCACTCTGCCTGTGTGTGCTGAAGAGATAGTGTAGGGAGAGAGCTGCTGCCTGTTAGTGATTTCAGGGACAGTTGAAAGTTTGCTGGCTAGTAATCGTGTTGATACTGCTCTGTTATTGGAGGGACAGAAGTCTGCAGGGGTTTGAGGGACATTTAAGTAGTAATCTACCTTCTACTGCAGTGCTCTGTATGTAGCTGCAGTGGGCAGCTGTCCTGCTTCTGATCTCATCTGCTGACTGCTGCAATAACAGTAGTCCTTGTAAGGACTGCTTTTATTTATTTTTTTGTTGTTTTACTACTACTACTACTACTACTACTACTACTATAAGAGCCCAGTGCTATTAGTCTAGCAGTGTTGGGGAGTGGGACTGGTGTGCTAATCTGCTGCTCCTAGTAGTTCAGCAGCACCAACTGTAATTTTTTTTTTTTAATATTCATTTTTTTTTTATTTTACTTTTTTTTATTTTACTACCGCTGTAGTAGTGTATAAGTTGACCTTTTAGGCATTATTTGCCCTGTAGGCATTTTTTGCCCAGTGTGTTATTCAACCAACTGCCATCTAGCTGTGTGAGCTTGTTCACATTCTGTCTAAATATCCATAATATTACCGTCTCCAGAAAAAACACCGGAGTGACTTTTTTCAAGCAGCCATAATATATTTTATGTAATCCGTATCCATCGCTGTAGTAGTGTATAAGTTGACCTTTTAGGCATTATTTGCCCTGTAGGCATTTTTTGCCCAGTGTGTTATTCAACCAACTGCCATCTAGCTGTGTGACCTTGTTCACATTCTGTCTAAATATCCATAATATTACCATCTCCAGAAAAAACACCGGAGTGACTTTTTTCAAGCAGCCATAATATATTTTACGTAATCCGTATCCATCGCTGTAGTAGTGTATAAGTTGACCTTTTAGGCATTATTTGCCCTGTAGGCATTTTTTGCCCAGTGTGTTATTCAACCAACTGCCATCTAGCTGTGTGACCTTGTTCACATTCTGTCTAAATATCCATAATATTACCGTCTCCAGAAAAAACACCGGAGTGACTTTTTTCAAGCAGCCATAATATATTTTACGTAATCCGTATCCACCGCTGTAGTAGTGTATACGTTGATCTTGTGGGCATTATTTGCACAGTGTTTTCTTCAAACCGCCATCTAGCTGTGTGAGCTTGTTCACATTTTTTCTAAATATTGATAATATTATCGTCTCTAGAAAAACCACTTGAGTTACTTTTTTTCAAGCAGCATTCTTATATTTTACGTAATCCGTATCCACCGCTGTGTATACGTTGACCTTGTAGGCATTATTTGCACAGTGTTTTCTTCAAACCGCCATCTAGCTGTGTGAGCTTGTTCACATTTTGTCTAAATATTGATAATATTATCGTCTCTAGAAAAACCACTTGAGTTACTTTTTTTCAAGCAGCATTCTTATATTTTACGTAATCCGTATCCACCGCTGTGTATACGTTGACCTTGTAGGCATTATTTGCACAGTGTTTTCTTCAAACCGCCATCTAGCTGTGTGAGCTTGTTCACATTTTGTCTAAATATTGATAATATTATCGTCTCTAGAAAAACCACTTGAGTTACTTTTTTTCAAGCAGCATTCTTATATTTTACGTAATCCGTATCCACCGCTGTGTATACGTTGACCTTGTAGGCATTATTTGCACAGTGTTTTCTTCAAACCGCCATCTAGCTGTGTGAGCTTGTTCACATTTTGTCTAAATATTGATAATATTATCGTCTCTAGAAAAACCACTTGAGTTACTTTTTTTCAAGCAGCATTCTTATATTTTACGTAATCCGTATCCACCGCTGTGTATACGTTGACCTTGTAGGCATTATTTGCACAGTGTTTTCTTCAAACCGCCATCTAGCTGTGTGAGCTTGTTCACATTTTGTCTAAATATTGATAATATTATCGTC
The DNA here is from genome assembly GCA_038501925.1 of Xenopus petersii. NCBI lineage: Eukaryota > Metazoa > Chordata > Amphibia > Anura > Pipidae > Xenopus > Xenopus petersii. Next base: position 95,104,258 of record CM076673.1, on the reverse strand, counting down.
TCTAGAAAAACCACTTGAGTTACTTTTTTTCAAGCAGCATTCATATATTTTACGTAATCCGTATCCACCGCTGTGTATACGTTGACCTTGTAGGCATTATTTGCACACTGTTTTCTTCAAACTGCCATCTAGCTGTGTGTATTATCGTTTCCAGAAAAACCAACTGAGTTTTTGTTGTTGTTGTTTTTTTAAAAATAATGCCAGGCAAAGGCAGGCCGCCACGCAGAGGCCGTGCTAGGGGCCGTGCTGCTATGCAATCCTGTGGCCCTAGCAAATTGCCCAGTTTTAAAAAGCCAATGACCCTGAACTCCCAAAATGCTGAAGAGGTAGTTGACTGGCTTACACAGCACACCCCATCCTCTACCGTTTCTAACTTTACCACAACATCCTCCTCATCCTCCACTGCTATGGCCACCCCACGTAACACTTCCTCCACCACCGGTGCCCCTTCTTCACTGGAGTCAGAGGAGTTATTTTCCCATGAGTTTCTTGAACTGAGTAATGCGCAACCATTATTGGCAGAAGAAGATGAAGGAGATGAGGACGTTACACCAGATTTAATTCTGGCAGAGAACACGACAGAGATGGACATAATGATGAGTGATGAGGAGGAGGTCCCCGCTGCTGCTTCCTTCTGTGATGTGTCAGAAGAAATTGATGCATCTGAGGAGAATGATGATGAGGAGATTGATGTTTTGTGGGTGCCTAGTAGAAGAGAGCAAGAGGAGGGTAGTTCAGATGGAGAGACGGAGAGTCAGAGAGGCAGTAGGAGAATAAGACTTAGAAGAAGCAGGGAGGACAGCCCGCAGGGATCAGTAGGGCAACAACATGTATCGGCACCTGTGTTCAGCCGGCCAACGCACCCGCCATTGCCGCCAATGCCGCCAACTTCTACTGTTACCGCCAGATCGCACACTTCCAAAAAGTCAGCAGTGTGGGATTTTTTTAATGTGTGTGCCTCTGACAAAAGCATTGTAATTTGCAATGAGTGCAGTCAGAAACTGAGCCTTGGTAAGCCCAACAGCCACATAGGTACAACTTCTATGCGAAGGCACATGAGCGGCAAGCACAAAGCACTTTGGGAGCAACACCTCAAAGGCAACAGGCAAACTAAAAGCCACACTCCTTCTGGTCCAGCATCTTACTGCTCTACCTCTGCTCTCCTTGACCCATCTGAACCACCCTCCACTCCGCCTTCCACCTTGACCACCTGTTCCCATTCCCAGTCATCTGCCACCAGCCAAGTTTCTGTGAAGGCCATGTTTGAGCGTAAGAAGCCAATGTCTGACTGTCACCCCCTTGCCCGGCGTCTGACAGCTGGCTTGTCTGCACTCTTAGCCCGCCAGCTTTTACCATACCAGCTGGTGGACTCTGAGGCCTTCCGCAAATTTGTAGCAATTGGGACACCGCAGTGGAAGGTACCCAGCCGCAATTTTTTTTCTAAAAAGGGAATACCACACCTGTACCAACATGTGCAGAGCCAAGTTACCGCATCTCTGTCACTTAGTGTTGGGCCAAAGGTCCATATGACTACTGACGCATGGTCCTCCAAGCATGGTCAGGGCAGGTATGTCACCTACACTGCCCACTGGGTGAACTTGGTAATGGCTGGGAATGGGAAGCAGGGAATGGGTAGCTCAACAACAACAACAGTGGAGTTGGTGTCACCGCCACGGATTGCACGCGGTTCTGCCACCACCTCTACTCCTCCATCGCTCTCTACCTCGTCTTCTTCCTCTTCTTCTTCTTACTCTGCTGCTGGGTCCTCCTTCTCCTCCTCCACACCTGTGCACCCCCAGCTCCCCCTAGGCTATTCGACGTGCCAGGTACGCCGTTGTCACGCTGTCTTGGGGATGACGTGCCTGGAAAGCAAAAACCATACCGGATCTGTACTCCTGTCATCTCTGCAGTCACAGGCCGATCGGTGGCTGACCCCACACCAACTGCAGATCGGAAAAGTGGTGTGTGACAATGGAAGCAATCTGTTGGCAGCGTTGAGACTGGGAAATTTAACACATGTGCCCTGCATGGCACATGTGTTAAATTTAATAGTCCAACGTTTTGTCTCCAAGTACCCAGGATTCCAGGACGTTCTCACCCAGTCCAGAAAGGTGTCGGCCCATTTCAGACGTTCCTACACAGCCATGGCACGCCTTGCTGACATTCAGCAGCGCTACAACATGCCAGTCAGGCGTTTGATTTCTGACAGCCAGACTCGCTGGAATTCAACGCTCCTTATGTTGGAACGTCTGCTGCAACAACAAAGGGCCGTCAACGAGTACCTTTTTGAACTGGGTGGTAGGACTGGATCTGCAGAGCTGGGGATTTTTTTCCCCCGTTACTGGGTGCTTATGCGCGATGCCTGCAGGCTCATGCGACCTTTTGAAGAGGTGACAAATATGGTCAGTCGCACCGAAGGCACCATCAGCGACCTAATACCCTTCGCTTTCTTCCTGGAGCGTGCCGTGCAACGAGTGACAGATGAGGCTGTAGACCAGCGTGACGAGGAGCTGGAAGCGCACGATTTATGGTCGGAATCACCAGAACGAACCCAGGCACCTGCTGCAACGCAGGGAGAGGTGCCAGAAGTGGAGTCAGAGGAGGAAGGTGGCTTTGTGGAGGAGGAGGAGGAGGACCAACAGGAGCAGGCTTCCCAGGGGGCTAGTGGTGACCTTTTGGGGACCCCTGGTCTTGTACGTGGCTGGGGGGAGGAGACCGTGGATGATGCAGTCCTTGATAATGAGGAAGCGGAGATGGATAGCTCTGCATCCAACCTTGTGAGAATGGGGTCTTTCATGCTGTCATGCCTGTTGAAGGACCCCCGTATCAAGAGGCTTAAGGAGAAGGACCTGTACTGGGTCGCAACGCTACTAGACCCTCGGTACAAGCATAAAGTGTCAGAAATGTTACCAACATACCACAAGTCCGAAAAGATGCGGCATTTACAAACCAGCCTGCAAAACATGTTGTACAATGCTTTTAAGGGTGATGTCACTTCAGGAACTCATCAACATTCCAGGGGCAGAGGTGCCAGTAATCCTGCCACGAGCACACCTGCAAGGACAAAGCCCTTTGGCCGGTCTGTAACGTCAGACATGCAAATGTTTTTCTGTCCAAGGCAGCACCACAACCCTTCTGGATCCACCCTCAAAGAACGCCTCGACCGGCAGGTAGCGGACTACCTGGCATTAACTGCAGATATCGACACTCTGAGGAGCGATGAACCCCTGGACTACTGGGTGCGCAGGCTTGATCTGTGGCCAGAGCTGTCACAATTTGCCATGAACCTCTTGTCTTGCCCAGCCTCAAGTGTGCTCTCAGAAAGGACCTTCAGTGCAGCAGGAGGGATTGTAACTGAGAAGAGAACTCGCCTAGGTCACAAAAGTGTCGATTACCTGACCTTTATTAAAATGAATGAGGGGTGGATCTCGGAGGGTTACTGCACGCCGGAAGACTTGTTCTGACTTCTATGCAGCTGTCCTTCTCTTCAAGCCTCATGACTCCACACACAGCTGTCCTTTAGCGTCCTCCTCCCTCCGCCACCGTTACAAACTAGGGTGCAAACCCTACTGGTTTAATTTTTTCTGGCCTCTGTGCTTCAGTGGCTGCAACCAAAAAAACTGGGCAAACAATGTCTACAAGGTCAACGTATGGCGAAAAATGACTATTTTCAGCATTTATATGGCATATTTTTTCTGGCAACTGTGCTTCAGTGGCTGCGTCCAAAAAAATGCATATTTTCTGCATTTATATGGCATAATTTTTCTGGCCTCTGTGCTTCAGTGGCTGCAACCAAAAAAATTTATATTTTCAGCATTTATATGGCATAATTTTTCTGTCAACTGTGCTTCAGTGGCTGCGACCAAAAAAATGCATATTTTCTGCATTTATATGGCATAATTTTTCTGGCCTCTGTGCTTCAGTGGCTGCAACCAAAAAAATTTATATTTTCAGCATTTATATGGCATAATTTTTCTGTCAACTGTGCTTCAGTGGCTGCGACCAAAAAAATGCATATTTTCTGCATTTATATGGCATAATTTTTCTGGCCTCTGTGCTTCAGTGGCTGCAACCAAAAAAATTTATATTTTCTGCATTTATATGGCATAATTTTTCTGGCAACTGTGCTTCAGTGGCTGCGACCAAAAAAATGACTATTTTCAGCATTTATACGGCATATTTTTTCTGGCCTCTGTGCTTCAGTGGCTGCGGCCAAAAAAAACTGGGCAAACAATGCCTACAAGGTCAACGTCGTTGACCTTGTAGGCATTGTTTGCCCAGGTTTTTTGGCCGCAGCCACTGAAGCACAGAGGCCAGAAAAAATATGCCATATAAATGCTGAAAATAGTCATTTTTTGCCATACGTTGACTCAACGTATATGGCAAAAAATGACTATTTTCAGCATTTATATGGCATATTTTTTCTGGCAACTGTGCTTCAGTGGCTGCGACCAAAAAAACTGGGCAAACAATGCCTACAAGGTCAACGTATGGCAAAAAATGACTATTTTCAGCATTTATATGGCATATGTTTTCTGGCAACTGTGCTTCAGTGGCTGCGTCCAAAAAAACTGGGCAAACAATGTCTACAAGGTCAACGTATGGCGAAAAATTACTATTTTCAGCATTTATATGGCATATTTTTTCTGGCAACTGTGCTTCAGTGGCTGCGACCAAAAAAATGCATATTTTCTGCATTTATATGGCATAATTTTTCTGGCCTCTGTGCTTCAGTGGCTGCAACCAAAAAAATTTATATTTTCAGCATTTATATGGCATAATTTTTCTGGCAACTGTGCTTCAGTGGCTGCGACCAAAAAAATGACTATTTTCAGCATTTATACGGCATATTTTTTCTGGCCTCTGTGCTTCAGTGGCTGCGGCCAAAAAAACTGGGCAAACAATGCCTACAAGGTCAACGTCGTTGACCTTGTAGGCATTGTTTGCCCAGTTTTTTTGGCCGCAGCCACTGAAGCACAGAGGCCAGAAAAAATATGCCATATAAATGCTGAAAATAGTAATTTTTTGCCATACGTTGACTCAACGTATATGGCAAAAAATGACTATTTTCAGCATTTATATGGCATATTTTTTCTGGCAACTGTGCTTCAGTGGCTGCGACCAAAGAAACTGGGCAAACAATGCCTACAAGGTCAACGTATGGCAAAAAATGACTATTTTCAGCATTTATATGGCATATTTTTTCTGGCAACTGTGCTTCAGTGGCTGCGTCCAAAAAAACTGGGCAAACAATGTCTACAAGGTCAACGTATGGCGAAAAATTACTATTTTCAGCATTTATATGGCATATTTTTTCTGGCAACTGTGCTTCAGTGGCTGCGTCCAAAAAAAACTGGGCAAACAATGTCTACAAGGTCAACGTATGGCGAAAAATTACTATTTTCAGCATTTATATGGCATATTTTTTCTGGCAACTGTGCTTCAGTGGCTGCGTCCAAAAAAACTGGGCAAACAATGCCTACAAGGTCAACGTATGGCAGTTGTTTAAAGAGAACAGTAGATTACTAGCCAGCAAAGCTACCTAAGCTAAAATGTCCCTCAAATCCCTGCAGACTTCTGTCCCTCCAATACAGAGCAGTATCAAGCAGATTACTAGCCAGCAAACTTACTATCATCTGTCCCTGAAATCACTAACAGCTCTCCCCCTACACTATCTCTTCCAAGCACACACAGGCAGATTTTTCAGATACATTTTTGCCCTTGATCCCCCTCTGGCATGCCACTGTCCAGGTCGTTGCACCCTTTAAACAACTTTAAAATCATTTTTCTGGCCAGAAATGTCTTTTTTAGATGTTAAAGTTCGCCTTCCCATTGAAGTCTATGGGGTTCGCGAACCGCTTGCATTTTTGCGCAAGTTCGCGAATATGTTCGCGAACTTTTTTTCCGACGTTCGCTACATCCCTAATGGTAGATTAATGGTCAGCACTTTTGAAAACTTCCTAGTACATAGCTCATTACTTTCAGTCATGCCCTATGGATTTTCAAAATCTAATTGGTCAGATAACTGGCTGGTCTTTATAACTGGGGGAAACAGATGTTTTGTGAACAAAGAAGCATTGAGGCTCATTTATAAACTGGGCAAATCTTACCTGGGCAGTAAACCAAAGCCACCAATCAGTGATTAACTTATTTTTAGCCAGAATCAGGTAGAACAACAAAAGTAAACATATAATTGGTTGCTACAGGTTACTGTCCAGGTTTATTAATGATCCCCAATGTTAAACTTTCTCCTACCTAAATAGATGGCACCTGCAAATGTCTGTTGCGCCCTGTATACAAATCTGGTATGTGGTAATATAGAATAAAGGAAGGGTTCAAGATACATAGGGCTATTGCATGTGCAACCAATTTTAATTAATTTATTTATTTGTTTATTTTACAGAAAACATAGTTCATCTTCTACGGGTCACTGAGATGTTTCATATAGATAAGACAACCATAAAAGAACATGAAACCCTAAATATTATACTGCACAGGACTTATTTTCCCTTTGCATACCTCCCAACTGTCCCTTTTTCGGAGGGACAGTCCCTCTTTTGACAGCTCAACCCCCAGTCCCACATTTGTACTGGAAAGTCCCTATTTTCTCTACACTGAACAGCCAGAAAAAGAAACAAAGTTTCTCACTTAATTGGCTTTTAGCAGACAGCCCAGAACAGCCACAGGTACAAATAAGATACTTTGTAACAATTTTGAGACACAAAAACACAGTTTAGATAAGGAGAAATATTTTCAAACTTTCATAACCTGCCAAAGTTTGTAAAACAAACATCGTAATTAGGGGTTGTGGCCACAGAAAGGGGTTTGGTCCAGAAAATAGCTGCGCTACGTGTGAAAAGAAAATTTTTGTCCCTCTTTTTACTTCCAAAATTGGGAGGTATGCCTTTGTGCACCACAGAGGGTCTGTTTTGTAAATGAGCGAAGGAAAGTGGATCAGCTGTTATCTGCTGCTTTGTGTAGCCCCACTGACAGACACAGCATCAGCCTAAGTGGAACTACACTGCCCCAATATTGGTGGGAAAATGCAAACTTCTGAGTTTCTAGACAGAAATCTGCTTGCTGTGCCTATCAATGGAGCTACACGAAGGAGCCAGCAGATCTGCTTTCTCTGCCTGTGTATAAAACACAGGCTCAGGAAAGCAGATGATCCACTCGGTGTGTGCCCTTTCCCTAATGGTTATTAAAGGAATAACAAGCACACCCAATTTAGCAGGGTAACATGAGGGTAACATGAAAACTTGCCTGCAGTTTTCTTCTCTTTTTATACAAGCATCTCCCAAGTGATCTGGTCATTTTCACAGTGACTATTTCAATTTGTATCAATTAACATGCCATATAACAATGACAGAGCACAAGTATGGCCTACACTAATTGAAATGTGACAGGGACTTTCTTTCCTATGCAATGGTAAAAAAAGTGTTCGTGCTAATCACTAAAACTTGCTATGTTACTAGCAGATGAAAACAAGAAGTGTAATTACCGATTCATATAATTATGAAACATGTTGTACAACAACTGCTAGAGTAAACTTTTTTAAAAAAAACAGTTTCACTTAATGGACAAGAAAAGCTAAATTCACTGTGGGTGCCAATATGCTAAGCTAAACAATCCCCCAGTAGAAAAAAGCATTTTTGGATTTAGCACTACATGGTAGTCACTGCTAAAACCTGCAGATTTTATTCCTAATAGGGGACTCCGCTAATTCCCCATTGCTGATCCTTTATTGTTAGCAGAAAAACAGGATGGACTGGTACAGCTGGAACTCTTCCATCCTTATCTCTGGTTTGTCAACCTGACCTTTGCATATGACATTTCCACACAAAGCAATGATTGATTAAGGTCTACTGTCTGAGTTGCTGCTGTTGCAGTTTAATATTGCTCAAACATATAACCATGTAAATATTCAAAACTAGTGCCCTTTCAACTTATCTCTGAGGGTAAAGCAATGGGAACCCAATGGGTCAGACAAGCAAAGCTTTCCTATATTTGCTAATATAAGACAAGTCATATTGCTAAAAAAAAGTTTTATTTAAAAAAAAATGAGTAGTTGTCCAAAGCTTTACATTACCTATCTGATCCTCCCTGTTCCTCTATGAGAGGGCTGCCATATTTGTGTAGCAGTAGTCCATTAGCAATAAATACTCTGACAGATTGAGAAAGGACAGTTAATTTGTCAAAACAGTCAGGTTGAGGAACAGGTTGGGATCACTATTTGTTACTTAGACTCCAATGAAAAAAAAAGTGTTGCATGTCAAAAAAAATTGTCTCCCCTATATACTTCAATGTGTTTGGCAAATCTGGCCTGAAGAGAAACAGGCCAGATTTGCCCATCACTAGTAACAAATACTTACAAAATATCAGCATGACCTATAGGTAACTTTTAATGTACATTAATATTTTGAAGAGTGTTTTTTTGTGTCAGTATCACTTAACAAAGACATCTGAAGACAGGCACTGAAAGTCATGTAGAATGCATCAGAAGAGGGCAGAAACAATCCTTAAAAAAAACAAGCTGAAAATGTTTGTTAAATAATAGCTATTGAGAACATAGTGAACCCTTAAACAGTACAGTGAACTCAGAAATATTTATTCGGAACAATCTAAAGTTCAGTTGCACGACCCTATACTAGAGTCATGCTCAAATTACACAAGTTTGGGTTTACATAAAGGTTTAATATTAACACTGTAATGCCTCTCTAAAGTTTTCAGAGGCCAGCAAAATTGCCTTTGGCAGCATTACTGTATTTACTTAAATAAAAACAGACAGTTTAAGTGTTTATAAAGATGTGAGGTTCAACACAACTATTGCCCAACAGCCAGCACTCAAGGGGGGATCAAGGAATATGTTTATTCAATTTTTACCCTGGTGTTTGTGTGTGTCTATTCTCTGGATATTTAGATGTTTTTACCCTATAAAACTTATATTCAGGATATTTGGCTCCTAGTAAAATTACTAAACATATGCATACATGCTAGGTGTAAGAAAAATAATACCCTTTAATTTAGAACTCCTCTGAGCAGCGGCTAATGTGAATGTGCTCAATATTTTACATTTACCCCAATTTGTGCAATAAAGATGTCTTCTTATGTGTAAATATTTATCTTCCCTAAATGTTTCAGTGTTGCCCAACAACTTGTACATAGGATGAGCAAACTATTCTATTTACATAGACATGGAACAAATAATATAATGACCCCTGCCCTGTAGACAGGAATGTATAACTAAGGTTGATTTTGCTTACCAGCCCACTTGAAAGAGGGCAAATTATGCAATTGGCTGGCTGTTCAAAACCAATTAAAGGAGACATATAGAAAAAAAGGAAAAAACCCTCATTTTGTAGGCAATATGAATAATATATGACATTGGTTTCACACTGGGCTACAAATTAATATTATCTTTAAACATGGCCCCTATATTGGAGCTCCCTAAAGACGTTAACTGGTCCCTGCCAGTGTTTCAAATGAGAGGTGGGTGTGTCCAAGCTGTACCTGCCATAAACACATTTGGAGGGGGACAGCCAATCACAGCCCTGCAGTCTCAAAAGCACAGGCAGGCTTCAGTTCCCTATCAAGTCAGCCTATCCTACAGTCTCTGCCAGTGTTTCCAATGAGAGGTGGTTGTGTCCAAGCTGTTCCTGCCATAAGCACAGTAGGAGGGTGACAGCCAATCATAGCCCTGCAGTCACACAAGCACAGGCAGGCTTCAGTTCCCTAACAAGTCAGCCTATTCTACAGTGCAGTGTGCTGAGTTCCACCAGCTCCCCTGCCCAGCCAGAGAATTCAGAGGGCAGGAAGTGGAACAGATGGTCGGAACTAGTTGGGTTTTAGCAGAAATTAGCTGCTTTCTGGCTGAATAATGCACAGCATCATTCCAAAAAAGCACAAAACTGTTTAAAATATTGAAAGTAAAAATAATTATTAAAAAAAGAGAGATGGGCCACCTTAAAAATGCCTGCAGGGGCATCAAACAGCAATATGTCCTGTGTATTTATAATATAGGAATGGGATAAATTATCTGGAAACCTGTTATCCAGAAAGTTCCGAATTATGTGAAGGCCATCTCCCATAGACTCAATTTTATCCTAATATTTCAAATTTATAAAAACAATTTCTCTGTCATAATAAAACAGTACCTTGCACTTGATCCAAACTAAGATATAATTAATCCTTATTGGGAGCATAACTAGCCTATTGGGTTTATTTAATGTTTACATGATTTTCTAGTAGACATAATGTAAGAAGATCTAAATTATGGAAAGATCCCTTATCTGGAAAACCCCAGGTCCGGAGCATTCTGGATAACAGGTGTGCTATAATTTCCAAAGCATTTATTTAAGCCTTATAGAGAACAGCTCAAAAAGGGTGACTGCAGTGAAAAAACATTGATTTAACTCCCTATAAGGTACAAGTCAGCAAGTTAACTTCTACACCCAGACAGCATGTGATAATTTTAATGTGAAAGGCATCTGTGCAGTAATGCAATCACTTCTCATTTAGTAAGCACACACACAAGGTGAAGTACAGCAGTTGGCGTAGATTCCTCCAATAGGAAATGCACAAGTAATAAAGAGAGCTGCACAGCTATAGGTGGGAAGAATAAAGGTTACTCTCGATCATTCACCTCTGATTCATACAACATATCCTCTGCTGTCTGAGTCATGCTGCAAGAATGCCTAACTTCCTTTGCTGCGCTTCTGCTGCTTCCTTGATTGATTTGAAGTATACGCATTTTGCCAGAGTTCTTAAAAGGTTTTCTATATAGTATCATTCATTCCAGAGAATTTGTAGCTAGGAGTAATAAAATGACAGTTTGTGTATATTACATGCATGGTAATTCTTTACTGTTGAATGCATCCATGATGTGAGAATAAACTGATTTCACACGACAAGTGAACACATATTGTTTTAAATACAAATAATGTAAGTTTGTGATATTTCTTGAAATAAACAGGGAAACCAAAGCTGCTCACTGTTTGGTTCCTGTGAGGTAGATTAATCTTCCAGTTAATTATTATCACAGATAATTACCCAGCAGAATGGACTTATGTTCTGTTACACAAAACAGTCACAACAAAGGGTGAACGGAGAGAGTTGTTCATATATAGCTTATTATTGCTTGTTAAACTCAGCTCCTGTGGTTGATTTGACAAAATAACGGTATTTTTAATCCAATAATATACACTTGAGTCATCACATAGCACCAGAAGTCAGGTTACTCCTGTAGGGAATAACAAAGTGTAACCTGACTTCTGCTGGGCTGATCCAGCACCAAAAAGTCATTCTAGCAAAACAATGTGCCATTCCCATAATACTGGGTTCTGGATACAACATATGAGCATTAGTCAAACTTTTAATACCACAGTGTCAGTATCACTAAGAGCCCAAGGAGCCAACAGTATGACTATGGGGCCCAGATTGCTGATGCAACTTCTTTGCATTACATCATAGGCTCAGTATAGTCAGTCTGTTGTTTTCACTGATACTGTGCAGGGAATAGTGAGCAGTCCAAATATGCTTTGACAATTGAGAAGGAGTCTTGCTGCCAGCAAGAGTGTTGTAGAGGCTGGTGAGCCTAAATCTCTGGAGGGGAGAAGTGACTGGCAAAGGCTAGTGAGTCTGAGTCCCAAGAGCAGTTTTGGTGTCCCTGTCTCTAAGCTCAAAATCCTATGTTTACCTGATTTTATATATATATATTGGTGGTCAGGGCACCCCCATAAAAAAACATTTGTGGCCAGGGTCCCCCCATTAAAAGATATTGGTGGCTAGGACCCCACATGAGAAAGAAAAATTGGTGGTCAAAATTGGTGGCCAGGGCCCCCCCCACACTTTATGAGAGAATTGGTGGCCAGGGCCCCTTAAACGTCCATGTCTTCCCAATGTCAGCAGCTAATCAAGTAAGTGTGGCGTGGCCGGGCCCCCCTTACCTTCGGGGCCCCCTACAACTCTCCCCCCTGTCCCCCCCCGATGGCTGCCCTATATATATATATATATATATATATATATATATATATATATATATATACACTGCATCATTTCCTGATGAAGGTTCAAATATAGAACCGAAACGTTGGATATTTAAATTTAAATTCCAGACTTTTAATTTATTTTTGGTTGTACATTCCACCATTTGCTATATAACCATTCACAACTATTTCACAATTTTGCAGGGTTCTTCAGAACAACTCAAATCCAGAGTTGGCTGAACAACAACTTAGCAGCATGAGGACTCGGTTTCTTGATCGTGGTTATCCTGAGCCGATTTTAGAGCAGGCACTAGTATTAGCAAGACAGACAGGGCCGGCCTTAGGCCAATTGGACCAATTGGGCCCAATTGGGCCCCGCACCTCTGGGGGCCCCGCACCACAGGGCAGCACAGATAATATTTCCGTCAGCACATGATGCTGCCTGGCCTGCCCCCAACTTTGAGAGTCCAGCCCATCCCCAAATCCATAGGTCCAGCCCACCCTCAACTCTGATAAGCCAGCCTATCCCCCAACTCCATAGGTCTAGCCTGCCCCCAACTCTAATAGGCCCAGCTTTCCTCCAACCTTGATAGGCCCTGCCTGCCCCCAATCCAACCAAGCCTGCTCCCAAGCTGAATCGGCCCAGCCTGCCCCAAACTAATTGGCCCAGTCCACTCTCCTATTTCCTCCCTCTCTCTCTTACCCTGTGTGCCCCTATTATGTGCCCCTATTTCATCCCTCTCACTCTCTTACCTTGTCTGCCCCTTTCCTTTCTATTTTGTGCCTGTATGCCCTTATTTTCCTAAATACTTGCTGTGTCAGTAGCCAGCAACACTTTGTCTAGGGGCCCCGCCAACATGGTCCCAATTGGGCCCCAAAGAGTAGAGACAAAAATTCCCCCTAAATTTATCTACAGTACCAAGTACACTACTGGGTCGAACAGGACCAAGAAGATAGTGAGTAACCATTGGAGTATAATTCAGGCAGATGCGGGTCTGATTAGTGTAGTTCCAGAGGACCTGATGACCTGTTATCAACGAGGTACAAACCTTAAAGATCTTTTGGTTAAAACAGATCCAGAAGGATGTGACCAGAAGGGACAGAACACTTGGCTCCGCAATGATTTACCGGGTGCTTTAGGTGCCCGAATTGTACTTCTTGTAGATTCATGACACCGGGCAATAGTTTTTTGCATCCACAAACCTGTAAACGTTTTATGATTAAACACTACATAACCTGTACAACGACTCACATAATAAACTTAATAACATGCCTATGCGGATTGTCGTATATCGGTAAAACCAATCATAATGTTTACGCATGGATGGACACCGTTCAGCCATTAGAGCGGCATTCCGTGATGGCTATACAAATAAACCGGTGGCGAACCACTTTCTGGCAGTTGACCTACGTTCTAGTACATAGCCATTGATCATATCCCCCCTCTCAGGAGAGGGGGTGATAGATCAAAAATTTTACTCCAGAGGGAAGTGTTCTGGATAAGAAAGTTGAATACCCTGGCACCGGCAGGGTTAAATGAGCACTGTTCCCTCCTATGTTTCTTGGAACAACGCTGAAGTGATTTGGACAGGATGCTATTTGTTATTATTTTTTGTAGTTATTTAAACTGTGTCCTAGACAGGATATTTGTATACATTACCAGTTAATTGGATACAATGTTTGATATAGGAACAGGTTAGTTACTTAATTGCCTTTGAGATAAAGATTTTGCATGTCTCAATATAGTCCATTGATTGATATGTTTCATGTGGTTTTTAACCCCCGCGAGAGGGGAGTGATTTTTTAATCACATGGGTCATGTGCGAGCACGGGGTTGTGTGAGTGTAATTCAGTGCTGTCCAAGTTCTGTGGTACAGAGGGCCAAAATTTGACTGGCCTATGTGGAGGAGGGCCGATAATGGAAGTCAGTGTTGGTCACTCCCCTTTTAAACCACACCCACTGTAAACCACACCCATATTACCACAAGAACTTTTAAGATCATATCCACATTAATGGTGGTAGCACACCAAAAAACCAAATGGCTGGTGTTCACTGCAGGGAAATCCCTCATCACTCATATGTGAAAAATTGAAGTCATGTTAAAAACATACCCTTAAATCCATATGCCTCATCCTCCCCTGTGGATAATACAACAGCCCCCCAACACATGATTAAACACCTTAGGGGCCCTTAACAACAATTTCCAAATGCTAATAACCCCAAGGACAAACCCCTAACAGGCTTACATTCCACAGGTAGCATAAGGCAAACTGAGAATGGCACACCCAAGCAGCACTGGGCAAGCAGAGAATGGCACACACAGGGAGGCAGGGCCTGCCAAGGTATTTTTGCACCCTAGGCAAAGGCTTCAATCAGTGCCCCCCACCCAGTCCTGCATTACCATTTCCCACCTTACCAGTCATATAGCCCCGTGTACCTGTGCCAGCACCCATCATATTGCCTCCATTTGTACCTATGCCAATGGCAGTCAATCCCTCAGATTGCCCCCAGGCCCCAATCTGTACCTGTGCCAGCATAAAACAAAACATCCATCATATTTTCACCCCAATCTGTACCTAAGCCAGCGGCAACCAAAAGAATCCATCATATTGCCCAATTTGTATCTGTTCTGGCAGTAGCCAAAAATCCATCATATTGCCCTCAAACATCTGTGTACCTTTGCCAGCAGCCACCATATTTTTCCGTGACATTCGGCGCATGCGCAGTAGATCCGTACCGGTAACTGTTCCTACTGCGCATGCGCCAGAAGACGCCGGTCAAAGCAGGAAGAAGACGCGTGTGGGAGAAGATGGCGTCTGTGAACTCCGTGGACAGGACCTGCGCAGAGGGGTGAGTAACAAGTTAGGGGCATTTGCCCAGGGGGACAGGTAGGCCAGGGGGGAGGAGGGAGGGGGGCAACACAGTGGAGGGGTGTGTAAATTCAGTGTGTAAATTCACTTCCATGGGTTACTTGATGAAGTTCACTGAAGTATGCCGATCAATATTTCTTACCTTTATTGAACAAGTACAAGGAGCGAGCTTTTCAATTCAAAATTTAGTTCACAATCAACCATCCCAGTAAAGGGCTGTTGTCTAGAAATTAAATATATAGCATTATTCTCTTAAGGTAGTATTGAAAGAGAGGAGCCTTTTTTACAAAAACAAACTGGCCCCTGGAACTTTTCTTCTTTGCAATACTATACTCTTCCGGTGTGCTTTCAAAGTACTGAAACAGGTCAAGGAATTTCTGTACCCTGCAGAGGATAGTGGAGCACAGTTAGGGACATATTTATCAATGGTCGAAGTTAAAAAAACTTCGAACCTCAAATACAAAAAGACCAATCGAATGGAGGTCGAAGGTTTTTTGGGGTCGAAGTGGGTTGAATTCGGCCTACTTCGAATCGTACGCTCGTACTTCGATTCAAAGTTTTTTTAACTACGACCTTCGATCTCCTAAACTCCCCCAATTTACAGGTTGTAGGAGGTCCCCCATAGGCTAAAACAGCACTTCGGTAGCTTTTAGGTGGCGAATGGTCAAAGTCGAAGTTTTAAAGAGACAGTACTTCAAAAAAATTCAACCTTTGAAGTTTTTTCAAATTCGAATTGAAGTATAACTATTCCCTAATCAAAGTACACAAAAAATAGCTCGAAAATTTACGTTTTTCACTTCGAAACTTCACCTCGACCTTTCATAAATCTGCCCCTAAGCAATAGTAAAATGAAAAGTACCCTGGGTCTTATGTTAGAGATTAAATCACTGGGAAATGCCTAACAAACCCCCCCAAAGTGATACTTTAAAGGGGAACTATCGTGAAAATTAAATTGTCTAAATGGACAGATATGATGAAAATAATAATATTCTAAAATATATATAAAAATGATTACTTTTTAAATTAAAGAAACAATATTACAGTCTTTTAGGATCCTTTTTCTGAGAGCCACTTCAAGCTATTGCTGAGTGGGAGCGGCAACACCTAGCTGTGATGTCACAAACCCATTAGAAATGTCCTGTCCTCCCCTATGCTGAATGCAAAGCAACCTCCTACAACAACAACAGCTACATGCATTGGAACCTCTTTCAAACCAAGGGCTCTTACACAAGGGTGTTTCATGCATTCCAACACAGGGGAACCCAAGTAAACCAAAACTTAAAATCAGGGGATGGAAAATGGGGGTTCTTCTGTAAAATTTTAAATATATTTAGCAAATTGAATAACTTGATGCAATGATTCATTCTGATCATTTTTAATTTTGTGATAGTTCCCCTTTAAGGATGACTTCTCCCTTTTGACACCAGATGTTTAGATTTCAACTTTTGCCTTATTCCCAATTAGCTCATAACATTTTTTTGTAAATGCTTATTGCAAGAGCACTACAACCTCACAGTTCTTTAATATGCAATGTGAAGATTACAATACTTGTATTAAAAGGGTACAGCTAGGTCTTGGATGTGTATGAAAGTTAGTAGTGAGGGAGCACTGCCCATCAAACACAGGGGATGGTGTGCAGGGTCAAATAGTTAACACGTAACTAGGGATGTACCGAATCCAGTATTTTGGATTCGGCCAAATCCCCGAATCCTTCACGAAGGATTCGGCCAAATACCAAACCAAATCCTAATTTGCATATGCAAATTAGGGTGGGAAGGGGAATTGTTTTTACTTCCTTGTTTTGCGACAAAAAGTCATGCAAATTCCCTCTCCACCCCTAATTTGCATATGCAAATTAGTACTCGGATTCGATTCGGCCGGACAGAAGGATTCAGCCGGACAGAATGATTCGGCCGAATCCGAATCCTGCTCAAAAAGGCCGAATCCTGGATTCAGCACATCCCTACCTGTAACAAAAGGGAGAAATTAAAGAAATGGCCCATATATCTGCACCCTCCCATCCAAACACTCCGAAACTCGGGTGAAGTGATTCAATGGGATAAAACATAACCTTTATTGTTACATTAAAACCAAATGTCTAGTGTGCAAAGTTAAAATACCAGTTAGCCGCAGGAGGCCGATTGACAGGCAATAGGTGGGTTCAGGAGTTTACGTGCTATATGCACCTGTAAGGTTAATAAATAGCTGGTAAACAAAATTAGTATGTGGCATATACAAGTAGTCACCACAATAGAGTGTGTTCGCCAAAAAGGTCACCCAGAGAATACCCCTCACGATACCAACCCCTTCACCCACCTTGAGATCCCTCCCATAGAGTGAGGAGCCAAACACACTTTAAAAGTTGATATCAGTTAGTGCAACAATGCACGTTGGGAAACAGTGTGCCGAAGGCACATCTGACCATCAAATAGCTGAAGTAGGTAACCCACGGATCTCCCTGAGCATCCAACCCCTTCACCCACAAAGAGTACCCTCCCAATCCGTACAAATGATTGCCCTTTAAAGTCCCTATAAGCCATCCTGCCTAACTGAAGCTAAAAAAAAGTGCCTGACGTGCATTTCACCCGCCAGTTGCGGGCTTTGTCAAAGGCATAAAGGAGCCAGTGCTGAACTTCCATTTATCACTGCGGGAAAGTTGGTTTGAATAGACCAATCCGTGCGCTGAATATCACGGAGAAGAGAGATCGGAAAATGCTGACAAGATATGAATGTGCAGTAAGCCAATCCTTGGGAAATATGCGGCTCGGTTTCGCATTACGGAAAATCATTTGCGCTTCTACAATATCTCATCAGTAGGAAATAAACAATGTTTGCACTGTAACAGCAAACAATGTATATACAATGAAAAGATGGATACAGAGGTACATAAACTAGTGTCTCTACTGCACCAATTAACCTTTCTAGTGCTATCAGTCCAACATAGCAAATCAATGACCATTATCTTTATATAACCTTGCCAGCGCAACGAAATATAAAAATACAAAAAATATACTTGAGAAGTTGAGATGGTAAATTATCAGATATGGCAGATGACAGTACATAAATGGACCATATCTTCTTCAATTGCAGGGCAGTACCAAAGTGGTCCGAGGTCACACCGGACCACTCCATACTCAATTGATAAGAATGGTCAATATTATCACCAGCTAATATGGTAGATGGATATTATGAAGTGATAAATAGCCGCACAATGAAACATTTTATTTTATTGCGGAGGCATATGTGTTAGTAATGCATCCTCTAACTGTTAAAAATAGAGCTAAATGAAGCAATATAGTAACATTACCAATATGTTATGTTGATTATTGACAGTACACCTAAAGTCCCTAGATAAACATGTTCATTGTGATGCTCTCATTTAGGCCATTATGCATTCATCACAAATATCCACTCGCTGTCCCTAGATAGAAGAGCTGTTTCTAGATCACCCCCTCTTATACCGAGGGACACTTTCAAGAGACCCATTGCTTTTAAACCAAAGCTTGAGTGGTTGTGAACTTCAAAGAAATGCCGGCTAACTGGTGATAATTTCTTGTTGGCTTTCAATAAATCCAACACATTGTCAATGCTATGGATGTGCTCCATCAATCTCTTTTTGAAGGCTCGGTTAGTTTTGCCGATATATATCTTATTGCAAATAAGGACAAATCAACATATAAATAATGTTGTTATTGTTGCATGTAAAATTGTGTATGATTTGATGCCTTCTACCAAATCTGTCAATCTCATAATTCTGATTATGCATTTACCTGCAGGTTTTACATTTGCCACATGCGGAAGTCCCATTTACTGTTGTTTGTCGCTGTTTGGCAAAGTGACTTTTGACCAGACGGTACCTTAAATTAGGTGCCCGTTGGCAACAGGTCAAGGGTCGTGGTCCCACCACAGTATATAAAATTTGCCAATTTTTTTTTCAATACTGAGTCAATGATTGGCCATTGTTTGCAGTAGGTACCTATAAATCTAATAGGCTATTCAGTGTTATGTGAGTTTTGCTTACTTGACTCTAATAGTGAATCCCTTGGGGTCTTAACTGCTCTAGAGTGAGATTTTTGAATCACATTCTGTGAAAATCCCCTGTGTACTAACCATTCAGTAAGTTCACTTGCCCTCTTTTTGAAGAGTTGTAAGTTTGAGTAGTTGCGACGCAACCGTAGGAATTCCCCAACAGGGATTCCTCTTTTTGTTGCCATTGGGTGATAGCTTTGGAAATGTAATATAGAATTGGTTGCGGTAGCTTTGCGATACAGATCAATACCAATAGTTCCATCCTCCCTGATGGTAATTGTAATGTCCAGACATTACTGATAGTATGTGTAAGTTTAATATTGAGGTGGTTGGTGTGTAAACATTTTAGGAATTCACTTAAATCTTCTTTGGTACCAGTCCAAAAAAACGTCAGATCGTCAATATAGCAAAACCGGTACGATATGTATTGAGCATATTGGGCCATATGGTCTCCAAAAACCCAGTTGGCCTCCGACCATCCCATAAATAAGTTGGCATACGTGGGGGCAAAGATCTAGGATGTAGCACACCGACTTTGCTCTGGGAGCACACAATTTAAAAAAAAAAACAAAACGGCAGTCTGGAAGGAGGCAACACTAGCCCTCATCAAAGTAAAAAAAGGACCCAGAGCAGAGTACATGTGCAAACTGGATTCATAGGACAATGGAAAATACACAGGGGTGGGGGGAAGACATGGTCTATCAAGCTTAACCTTTAACTCAATATTAAAATACTTTCTAGTCTAGAAGGCAAAAAAAAATAATCTGTCTCTAATTTCGCTCATGGGGAAAATAGATTAATTTCCTCACCTCAAAACCCGGCACTAGTCCTGGCAAATTTGTTACGAAGGAGGCTTCATGTTCTTTAAACTGGTGAACAAAGAATAATATTGCCCTACACTACTTGTACTCTGTTAAAGTGACAAGTTGGTTGCGCCAGTTGTACCGAGCTTTCCGATGCGCTAGTATAACAATAAAGTGATCAAAAAACAAAAGAGCATCCAATGAGTACAAAAGAACCAGGGACTGATAAGCAATCATTTGTGAAGGAATACAGTGCACTGTCTAAAAGCAGAAGACAACCTAATCAAACATGTATTCAGTGTATAGTAACTGGCTGCATTTCTACTCTGCTCACATCTTAGTCTGTCAGAAACCATTACTCCATTGAACACCAGTTCTGCCCAAATAATAAATTCATCAACACATGTGAAAGCGAACACAAATGACAGGAACGACACTATGCTCCTGTAACACCAAACGCAAAAGATGGTCCTACACATTCACAGTCCAGTCAGTATCTCGGTTGCAGCATAGAAGCATAGAAGCAGTAATAAAAATGTTATTTATAGCTGTTCGGGAAGTCTACTGCAGTACTTGCGCCTTAACTTCAACCTTTTACTTAAGGTGGGTGTGAAACGTGGTCAGGTGAGAACGAGGCAAGGCCACGACATCATGGTAACATCATGGCTTTGTGTAAAAACGTAGATGTGTTCCCTAGATGCCACCAAATAGCCACATTTTGGGGGAAATCAAAAACATATAACCCTAACGTTAGGCCAGTAATTTCAAAGGATGTTTAACAGATTTTGTTTAATAGATTCATGTGAAATGGGGTTTAGCAACTGGTGGAATAGACGTGAAACCGCATTTCTGGAAGTGATGGATTAGTTCTAAATACTGTATTATGGTAAAATGGATGAGATGATTTACTATAAATACAGTCACCCACGTGACACAGTCATTTGGGAAGTCATGCTTTAGCAACAGCTTCAGATGACTATTCTGTGGTAGTAAAGTAGGTTCCCCACATTATGTAGAGACTGGCTGCATTTTAATTTGCAGTCCTTGTGGCATGCCGCCCCCCCCCCCCTTAGAAAATAATCAAACCTATTTTAGTCTGCTACAGTTTATCAGCTAAATTGATGGAAGCACAGGTAAAGGGGAGTTTTGCCTAATGGCAGTGGTTCTCTTACTGTGCTTTAGTATTTTTTTAGGGCAAAAATAGTATGGTTGAATTGATCCTTATTATAAATAATGCTGCTAAAAAAACTGTAGTAAATCCATCACATAGTTCTCCTTTAAGGCACACAGTCAAACTATCAGACTATCCTTTTCCTATGCATTCCACTGCTAGTGCCATGAAGATGACCCCACCTGAGTCAGTCCACTCAATTCGGTGCAATTTCACTGTCAAAATGTTACCGTAACATTGTGCCAAATATTACAAATTGCACAAATTTCTCCTCCTCGTGCCTACTTCTGTTACCCACAGCTTAGTTGTAGGAGTAGAGTGAAAGATAGACTATGTTTCATTACAATAGTCCAGATGAAAGAAATATAAACAATGCTGTTTGCAGTGATCTCATTCAATATGATTTTCAAATCATTAACCTTTAACAAAAGTGAATCTTGAAATGCAGCAGCGTTCCTAGAGGGGGGCGGGCCCTGGTGCGTGACGCGCAGCCGGGCCCCGCCCCCCTCCGTACGGCGCGCTGCAGGGGTGATTTCAGTGGAGTGCGGCGCTGCCGGGGGGCCCTGAGGGGGTGCGGGCCCTGGTAGTTCCGCCACTGTTGAAATGCTTTTTAGTTGATAGCATCAGGAATTCAGATTATTAAAATAAAATGGTGTAAATCTGTTTTGTGTGGAATCCCACTCACTTATCTAATTAAAGCAGGCCTAGCTGTATTGTGCATGATAGTGGCGTCAGCTTGGTGGACTCTGTTTTTGGAGCTTTCTAGACAGGTCCCATAATGCCCCCATCAATGCTGGATCATACTGACATGGGTCAGGGGCCCCACAGAATATTTAAAAAAACAAAATAGTGGCATGGGGCCTATGCAGTATTAAAATAATGCCAGGGGTTTAATGTAATTAAAAACAACACATTAATGTTCAGTGGATCTTACGTTAGGCTCCTTTTGTGGCTTCAGGTCTTTTCGTGGCTTGGGGCTTCAGCTTTGGCTCCTTTTGTGGCTTCCCGACATTTTTCGTCCAGTCATTTGGTCGATCAGACAGGTTAGAAAATTTCTGTCGGCTGCCGATAATATCTCTGCGTGTATTGCCGATCGTATGATTTTCAGTGGGAGACTGTCACTAGCTTTGTCAGACATAACTATTGTAAGATTGCTGTCAGGGGCAGAACATCGGCTCACCTGTTCTTTAACTACTTTATTTGATCGGAATGGTAAGACTTTGATCTGAATGGTTAGTGGAGGGTCGGGAGATGGGAAAGTCTGATCGTACGGGAACATGATCTGTAGGGGACATGCATATTAAAATCACATATTAATCAGACATATCCCTATACCCACCCTCTCTCGGATTGGATTGTGCCCATGACTACATTGTATCAAAGCAACATTGTATTAAAGTGACCTTGCCAGATTTAGTGCAAAAGTGTATACTACAATGCAATATCATGCAGCACCCCTCCATCTGCCCCATCCCCACCCAATTGGCGCATACACAGGACATTTTTGTGCCAGTGGTGTATTACCATAGGGTAATATAGCAAGCAGGATTGATTACCCTAAGCTAAGCTCAGAAAATGAAAACAGATGCACTGAACATATGATATATATATATATATATATATATATATATATATATATATATATATATATATATATATATATATATATATGGTCAACTACAAGAGGTCCTCTGCACTCAACCCATTATCAATATATTTATTACAGAGACATTTTGTGCATGCTGCTACTAAAAAATGCCTTACCCTTTAAACAACACAGGGATTATTTGTCCATATATTGCAATATATTTAAGGTGGCCAACTACATCAAAGTCATCCCATATCTGGCCAGTCCTATGCTTAATTTTCATCTGATTCATTAAGAATTCAATTGCTTAATTATACATTTTACAAAGGGCCTATGTTTTACCTGCAACTTACTAGCTGCTTTCAAAGTAAAACTCCCAGACTTGGCTGCCCTTTTATTAGACACCAGTGGGATCACCTGACTATAGCTGGGAAGGGTGGGAGCTACAACATGGAGCTGGGCACTGCTCCTGTATAACTATAACAAACAAGGGAAAGTTGTGCTCACCACTATTTTTTAAAACCATTAGGCGGGGGTGCAATGAGGCTGTGACCACAAAATACATATAGTCAACTACAGGAGCAGTGACCAGCTCCATGTTGTCTTAAATATATTGATAATGGGTTGAGTGCAGAGGACCTCTTGTAGATATATGCAGGGTGGCAGCACTCCAAGGATTTTGCAACAAGATAAGGTGTCAAATAAAGCAGGTTTATTAAATCCGACGTTTCAGTTCCGTACAGGAACTTTCTTTTTTTTTTTCCCTGAAGAAAGTTCCTGTACTGAACTGAAACTTCGGATTTAATAAACCTGCTATATGCCACATATAATATAAGGCCACACGGGGGCAATAATCAGCTAGTTGAAATACGCTGGCTTATTATGTTTTAAGACAAATAACTGGCGATGTTTTCTTTGTGTCATGTACAAACTGATGCCTAATATGGCTTTTACCTGCCATTCAGTCTCTAGAATAAGTTCTTTGTAACATATGGAGCATTCTTTAACAGTGGACAGAACACTAATCCCCTTGTAATATTTTGGGCTAAAAAAATGGTAATTGTAGTCTGACATTTGCATGAAATGTTTATCTGGTTCTGGTAACTGGGCAGTCAGACCATTCTGCAGGTCAAATAAACGACTACGTTTGTTTCCAAACAGATCCATGAATTAACTTAAATCAGCATCTGGAAAGTTAAACTAAATTCATGACATTTTTACCCTGGTCTCCATTCTAGATACACTGAAACCATTATGGCAGTCGGGTGTGAGCTCTGCGCAAAGTCCAATCAAGGAGATGATTAGCAGCACCAAGGGTAATTATGGATACTCAGAGTAAAACAAAAGTAATTTCAAGATTCAGTGCACTAGTGATTGATATGTAGAATCCCAGGTACCTGCGATTTTACGTATCAATCACTAGCAGACTGAAACCATTACCTCACCCACACTTGCACAAGCAGAATACCACAAACGTATCTTCTCTTCCAGTCCTCTAGTGCTGCTTACCTTACATGCTGCAGGAGTGCATGGCACTATTTACAGATGAAATATAAAGATGGCCATGCATTCCACAGTTGTTGTTGTTGCCTTCCAAAGAAGTCAAACTGTTTCAGTCCGGCAATGGCAGCAGGTGGTCAGCAGAACCAAGCAAGGTAGTGGGCAGTCGACATGACCCAGAAGGGCAGTCGGAAGCAGGCACAGGGATTTTACTTCCAGTATCTCAGTGGTGCAGCCATTTTTGGGCCAATCCCGCTGCCTGCGCCTGCACACAAGCGGAAGCTGTACTTTAAGTGCAGAAAACAGAGCTGGGCAATGGAGCAGATCTGCTTTTCTGCAAAAAAAAGAAAAATGCAGGCTTAGAGCAAAGGGTGCCAATTCTCTGTATGCCCTTGCCCTTACTGAGAAATTCCCCCTGGCAGCCCTGTATAATTAACAGACTCCCTGGATTCTCCTGCTTCTATGTGGCAATACATTTGTCTTCTGTCTTTTCCCTGACACCATTAGAAAATTATCTATTAACTCTTTCCTAGCCTTTTTACTGCTGGTAATAAATCAAAACACAAGCAGAACCAGGAAAAGGGAGAAAATCGTTAATACTTTGTGTACCTGAACGGTCAAAGGGCCCACTGGGAAAACTCCAGATTCCAGGCCAGTTTGACACTGCATGGGGCCCACCATTAGACCTTTCATCTGCCATTAGATCTTTCATCTGCTAATACCTCCCCCAAAAATTGCTTTAATCTTATCATGTCCACATTTTGTGATTGCATTTTATCCACACACCAGGACATCTACATTAGTAAACATAGACAATTTCTTTATTACTTGCCTTATTATATTCAGTTTTACATGCTTGAATGAATTTCTGCCATAAATTATGTGCTTATATGTCCCTTTGACCACCTATTGCACCCCTCCCCCAAACCCCAATCTTGTGTAACGCCTCTCAAATTTCTCGCTGATTCCTCCCCTGACTATACATATATAGCACATGTTCCCTACATTTCCCTCTATTGGGCATGATTTAAAATAAGTGCAAAGCTCTACAAGCCATACTTCAGCCCTGAATGAAGCATGTTACAACGAGGGGTTCTGCTCCCTCTATACAGTGCTGTTTCTGCCATGAGGCAATGTGCCTAGGGTTGCCACATTTGCTGCGGCCATAAAAATGGGAAGGGGCTCGGGGCGAATGGTGTCGGAGGTGGGGGCGGGCTGCTGACATCAGGGCGGGGGCTGGTGACTTCGTGCTGATCGTCATGTCATTATTTTCACTGTCCTGTCCAGATTTCCAAATTAGGAAATTCAGACAGGACAGCCCTTGAAATACTGGGCTGTCTGGGTGAAATCTGGACAGGTGGAAACCCTAAGTGTGCCTCAGATGGCACAAATGCCACCCATAGTAATTTTGAGTTTGAAAACCAAATTACCAGTGTCTATAAACCAAAAAATCCATCTATACCTCCCCTTTAGAACATTATCTTTATTTAGAAACAGTAACTGAGAAATTAATAATTTTATTGGTCACACTAGGCTTATTCATATGTATCTGTTTAGTTGGACTGTTTTTTGTGATGTAATGAAAGTATGCACAACATAACAAGCAATTGCAATAAGCCCAATACATATGCTTTACAGGGATTACACTGCCACCTTGTGGACTAATACATATATAACATGCAATCAGCCCAATACAGTATTGCAATTAGTCATCTTGGTACGCCTCTAACATCAATTCTTTTTTAAACAAAAATTTGTTAGTATAGAACAAAAAAAACCATGAGGACAAATTAAACTTTTAAATTGCTAAGTCTTTATTAAGAAATAAGTCGCCAAAACTCTGCTTGCGCTCCTCGATTTCGGTGCTCGATTTCTCCTCCCTGCTTTTCTTATAGGAGACAGCCAGGGAGGAGAAATCAAGCACCGCATGATGGATCGTTGCCGTGACGCCTTTTCTGAAGAGGAGCGCAAGCAGAGTTTCGGTAACTTATTTCTTAATAAAGACTAAAGGTGGCCATAGATGCAAAGATCCGCTCGTTTGGCGATGTTGCCAAACGAGCGGATCTTTCCCCGATATGCCATTAACAGGCATGGCTATATCGGGGGTAATCTGATTGTTCGGCCGTACGGCCGAACGATCAGATTACGATGTGCCATGAGCTCCGGTGGGATCGGTCGGGTCAAAATCAAACCTGACCGATCGACCAAACGACCGATCTCCGCCGGACGAAAGAAGTCGGCACATGCCACACACGATCCGAAAATCGTACGAATCCTCGATTCGTACGATCGGATCTGTGTGTCTATGGCCACCTTTAGCGATTTAAACGTTTCATTTACAACACCAAGAAGGACAACCATTTATAGAAGTAAAGGCATTGAATTTATTATCCATTTATTGGATAAGGAGTATTTCCAAAATTTGGATCTCAATACCTGAAGCCTGCTAAAAATCATTAAAACATTAAATAAACCCAATAAGAATTGTTTTTCCACCAATTTGGATTTGCACAGCTTAGTTACCATTAAGTTCAAGGTACTGTTTTATTAAACAGAGAAAAAGTAAATCAATTTCAAAAATTAGAATTAATTGCTTAAATGGACTAATGGATATTGCCTTCTTGTAATTTGGATAAGCGGTTTTCAGATAAGGGATCCCATTCCTATAAATCAATGGACAGAAAATCGGGTTGCTTTCTGACACAATCTTTGACAAATCAAAGCAGCAAAGATGTTTTTTCTTGATTACCTATGGCAACGTCAGACTGGAGGGTCCAGGGCCCACTGGGGCTTCCACCTCAGGGGCCCCACACTCCCCGCATACAATGTCGATTTGCACATGTGCATACGGAAATTTGCACATGCGCATTCCCAGCTGGCACCGCAACCGGCCAGGGTACCTAGGATGCCTGGCTGGCCTGGCCGCTACTGTTCTGCACTAGTGTTCATTGCATCTTCCTGCACTTAGTGAATGATGTAGGCAACATTGGGCCCATTGCCCCAATCCTCACTCACCTGCACCGATGTAACTAGGGATCACCGGGTTTTTACCCTGTGCCCTGGAAGACTAGTCCGACCCTGAGCTATGGTGTATAACAGGAGTGCACATACTTCACTAATGTAGGGTCTACTTTTAGTGATGTTGTCCTATTAGGATCTACAGCCATAATATCACTCTTAACATTCTGTTCCATGGAAAATATTACTTAAATATTATATTGATTTATAAGAGAATTTATATTATTATATTTAAAAAACAACTATTTCTTTGTAACCTTAACAGAATAAATATCTGAATGAAAAGAATAAAAAAGAGGGGTAATTTAGTCAAGCTGTTTATTGACAGTAGGGATGTCGCGGACTGTTCGCCGGCGAACTTGTTCGCGCGAACATCGACTGTTCACACTCGCCGAATGTTCGCGAATGTCGCGCGACGTTCGCCATTTTGGGTTCGCCTTACCTGGCGCTTTTTTTTGACCTCTCACCCCAGACCAGCAGATACATGGCAGCCAATCAGGAAGCTCTCCCTCCTGGACCACCCCCACACCCCCTGGACCACTCCCCTTCCATATATAAACTGAAGCCCTGCAGCGTTTTTTCATTCTGCCTGTGTGTGCTTGGAAGAGCTAGTGTAGGGAGAGAGCTGTTAGTGATTTCACTGATTTCTTTGAGGGACAGTTGATAGTAAGTTTGCTGGCTAGTAATCTACTTGATACTGCTCTGTATTGGAGGGACAGAAGTCTGCAGGGATTTGAGGGACATTTTAGGTTAGGTAGCTTTGCTGGCTAGTAATCTACCTTCTACTGCAGTGCTCTGTATGTAGCTGCCTGCTGTGGGCACTGATCTCTTCTGATCTCATCTGCTGACTGCTGTAATAACCCAATAGTCCTTGTAAGGACTGCTTTTATTTTCTTTTTTGTTGTTTTGCTATTAGTCTAGCAGTGTTGGGGAGTGGGACTGGTGTGCTACTGTGCTGCTCCTAGTAGTTCAGCAGCAGCAACCCGAGAATTTTTTTTTTTTTTTAATATACATATATTTTTTTTTTCTTTTACTTATCTTACTGTTCTTTAACGTGTACAGTGCTGTTGCTGTTCTTCATAGTAGTGCACCAATAGTAGTGCACTTGCAGGCATTATTTGCCCAGCGTGTTCTTCAAACAACTGCCATCTAGCTGTGTGAGCTTGTTCACATTCTGTCTAAATATCAATAATAATACCGTCTCCAGAAACACCACCCAAGTGACGTTTTTCAGGCAGCAATAATATATTCCGTATCCACTGCTGTAGTAGTGTATACGTTGACCTTGCAGGCATTGTTTCAATTTGTTTGCCCAGTGTGTTCTTCATTTTCAAACAACTGCCATCTAGCTGTGTGAGCTTGTTCACATTCTGTCTAAATATCAATAATAATACCGTCTCCAGAAACACCACCCAAGTGACGTTTTTCAGGCAGCAATAATATATTCCGTATCCACTGCTGTAGTAGTGTATACGTTGACCTTGTAGGCCTTGTTTGCCCAGTGTGTTCTTCATTTTCAAACAACTGCCATCTAGCTGTGTGAGCTTGTTCACATTCTAATATCAATAATAATACCGTCTCCAGAAACACCACCCGAGTGACGTTTTTCAGGCAGCAATAATATATTCCGTATCCACTGCTGTAGTAGTGTATACGTTGACCTTGTAGGCATTGTTTGCCCAGTGTGTTCTTCAAACAACTGCCATCTAGATGTGTGAGCTTGTTCACATTCTGTCTAAATATCAATAATATTATATATATATATATATATATATGCGACGAGTGACAGATGAGGCTGTAGACCAGCGTGACGAGGAGCAGGAAGCGCACGATTTCTGGTCGGAAAACAAAAAAAAAATGAATATTTTCAGCATTTATATGGCATATTGTTTCTGGCCTCTGTGCTTCAGTGGCTGTGACAAAAAAAAAATGAATATTTTCAGCATTTATATGGCATATTTTTTCTGGCCTCTGTGCTTCAGTGGCTGTGACAAAAAAAAAATGAATATTTTCAGCATTTATATGGCATATTGTTTCTGGCCTCTGTGCTTCAGTGGCTGCGACAAAAAACAAATGAATATTTTCAGCATTTATATGGCATATGTTTTCTGCCCTCTGTGCTTCAGTGGCTGCGACAAAAAGCAAATTAATATTTTCAGCATTTATATGGCATATGTTTTCTGGCCTCTGTGCTTCAGTGGCTGCGACAAAATTTTGTTATATTTTCAGCATTTATATGGCATATTTTTTCTGGCCTCTGTGCTGCAGTGGCTGCGACAAAAAATATATGAATATTTTCAGCATTTATATGGCATATTGTTTCTGGCCTCTGTGCTTCAGTGGCTGTGACAAAAAAAAATGAATATTTTCAGCATTTATATGGCATATTTTTTCTGGCCTCTGTGCTTCAGTGGCTGCGACAAAAATTTTTTATATTGTTAGCATTTATATGGCATATTTTTTCTGGCCTCTGTGCTGCAGTGGCTGCGACAAAAAAAAATTAATATTTTCAGCATTTATATGGCATATTTTTTCTGGCCTCTGTGCTTCAGTGGCTGCGACAAAAAAAATTTATATTGTTAGCATTTATATGGCATATTTTTTCTGGCCTCTGTGCTTCAGTGGCTGCGACAAAAAACATTTATATTGTTAGCATTTATATGGCATATTTTTTCTGGCCTCTGTGCTGCAGTGGCTGCGACAAAAAAAAATTAATATTTTCAGCATTTATATGGCATATTGTTTCTGGCCTCTGTGCTTCAGTGGCTGCGACAAAAAAAACATAATTTTTCAGGAAAGTACACATGCCTAATTTTTCAGGGTTCTGCAACAGTGGCAAAATCGCATCTTTTATGGTCACCGCAGGTGATCAATAAAGTAGACCAAAACTGGGCCCACACTGCAGAATCGGTGTTTTTTGGTTCGCTTCACTGTACATTGAATTACCTCTGCCTGACCGTGCACGTGCGCACAAGCACGGTGACTGCTAAACACACCACTACAGAAATATTGCCACCAACAGGACGAACATCCTGGAGGTGACAAGCTCAACTAGTAATTAACAACTATTATTTGCTCACTTGACGGTATCATTCATTAAAGCTCTTTGCGTTTTTTTGCGTTGCAGTAAGCGCCGCGTTTCGTCTTTGCATGTGAACAGGCTGTAACCTTTACACAACTTGATTGGCATGTAGACGCCGGACGTTTTAAAGCATTTTATTACACAGGTTTAGAAATGTAGTGTGATTTCTGCCCTTTACAGCACAAAACACAGCGCTGTGTCAACAATGTATTTTTCAGATACATTTTTGCCCTTGATCCCCCTCTGGCATGCCACTGTTCAGGTCGTTGCACCCTTTAAACAACTTTAAAATCATTTTTCTGGCCAGAAATGTCTTTTTTAGCTTTTAAAATTCGCCTTCCCATTGAAGTCTATGGGGTTCGCGACGTTCGCGAACCGTTCGCATTTTTGACGCAAGTTCGCGAATATGTTCGCGAACTTTTTTTCCGACGTTCGCTACATCCCTAATTGACAGTATCTTGAGATCTACTGATCACCAAATAAAGATCTACTGGTAGATCTAGATCTACCTCTTTGACACCCATGGTGTATAACATAACTGTAGCATAATACTTGAAGACTAGCATTTTTCATCCAAATGAAACCTACCAAGAAGGAGGAAAAACTGAACCTATCTTTAACTCCTCAGAGTTATTTCCTTCTTGACTCCAAGAGGGCAATTAAACCAGTTCCTGCATTAACTTTGTACCTGTACTAAGATTTCATTCCAGTGACCTTGTTTTTTTTATCACTTTTTTATTGCAAGAATGGTATCAAACACTTTCTTGAAACAAATGCACGTTCAAATACAGCTACATTAAATTACAAGTTATTTTATTCAGTGGCATAAATTTATTTTCCTGAACTCCTTTTAATGTTGTGTTACCACAGTAATTTACAGGTCCCCCCTATCTCACAGGCCAATTTATATGACTAGCTGATAAACAGACAGATAGACACAAATATATATATATATATTTATATACACACACACACATGTATATACAGTAGAAAGAGAGATTTATGTTCTTGCAATGAATGCTCTTGCATACATTACATATGCTAGAGCACTGGGGAATTAAAAGTTACTAGTTAAATTAAAAGTTACTTCACAATAAAATCATTTAGCCCTCCCCCCAGCCTTGGAAATACAACATTTTTCAGAAACATATATTAAAACAGCTTAACAGATTTAAACATCAGTCGTTGCTCTATCGTGCCCCTTATAGTTTCTGGGTCCAAGAGCAGATACAGAGTCTGCTTCCTCCTATCCTATAGTATTTACATTGATGTAAGCACAAGAAGTGCCCAGGCCCCTAGTCAAATAAGCGAAAATGTGGAAGAGCGGAAAACATCAACTTTGTTATATGACTCTGCAGTTGCTGAAAGAGTAATATTCTACCACATCATACAATGCTTTTACAATGACCCACTTGTCCCACAAACTGTCATCAGTTTATAAAAGAGTTGTCGCACAGATGAGAATCTAAACTATCTTATGATCTCAAATTGTTTTCAGTCAGCTGTCATAGTCTAACATTATTGAAAGGGTGACTACAACTCAGTTGCATTATTTTAACCCTTTTATAAGTCATATCTATTGACAAATACAAGTGGTCCTCTGCACTCAACCCATTATCAATATATTTAAGACAGCGACATTTGTGCATACTGCTACTGAAAAATGCCTTACCCTTTAAACAAAACAGGGATTGTTTGTCCATATATTGCAATATATTTAAGCTGGCCAACTACGTGAAAGTCATCCCATATCTGGCCAGTCCTACACTCAAATTGCATCTGAGCCCAAACCCGCCCGATCCGCGGGTATCGTTCCAGCCCGCACATCACTACAAAGGACCTCTTGTATTTGTCTATATGTATTTCGTGGTCACAGCCTCATTGCACCCAGCCTAATGGTTTTAGAAATTAGTGGTGAGCACTAACTTTTCCTTGTTTGTTATAAGTCACATCAAGTAGATATGTTATGTCCACTTTTAGCATACTAATCTTATGCATAAAGTGTCTCCTATAGAGAGCGATCCGACACAAAGCGTGAAAGAAAAACCCTCTCAGCCTTAGCTGAAATCTCTTGCACGGTTCCCTTTGCAAGTTACTATCTGCAGGTAGGTAAGTTAAAAAGGGTTGTTCAACTTCCAACACTTTTTTCAGTTCAGTTGGCTTCAGATTGGTCATCAGAAATAAAGATTTTTCCCAACTACTTTCTTTTTGTGACAGTTTTTCTAATATTGAAGTGTAAAGTATAATTTTTCCCCTTCTGAAGCAGCTCTGGGGGAGGGGGGTCGCTGACTGTAACTGTTCTAAATTGATACATTTAGTTAATTAAATAAAGGCACCTGTGAGAAATGATACAATAGTTGCTAATATTCCACCGATGCTGCTGAGAAATGTATCAACTAATTGTATCAACTAAATGTAGCAAATTGTAACAGTTCAGAATTCTCCTTGGTCACTGAGCTGCCAGACTCACCACAGACAAGAACATTAAACTTTAAACTTAAATTTTGGGAAAACGGTAACAATTACAGATGGAAAGCAATTGAAAAAAGTATTTTTTAATGGTGAACAATCTGAAAACAACTGAGCCGAAAAAAAGTATTTGGAAGGTGAACAATCCCTTTAATGTGTTCTCGTAAATAACTTTATGCTATTGTTGAAGTCATTAGGGAATGGTGCATGATGATAGATCAGCAATGTAATAACAAGGGGTGTTGTGCCAATGAAGCAAGTTGTGATACTCACCTGAAACAGCAAGCGCCGGGTTGGTTACCAGGGGGTGCTGCAAAGATGCTACTCTCGATTACTTTAAGAACAGAATTTCCTGTTTTAAAACTGGAAATCCGGATCTTCTAGTACAAGAAGCCATTCTCTGGGCTAGCTTCCTGGCCCCCTGACCACCCCTATGATACCCTCTGGTGCCAAAAAGTTTGTGCGTTCGGGGAGGAGGCAGTGGCAAGCCACCTCAGGCAGCAAAGGGGCCAGGATCTATACTGTAATGTTTGCAGTATTTTACCTAATGTTTTTGACCATATTTGACCTTGTTCAGAGAACATTTTCACCCATTATGAGAACCCTAAGGCTAACGATTGATAGGTTGTTTTCATAACTGGCATTTATAGATCTTAAATGAGTGTACACTGACAGGCATGGGAAAGCTGCTGTGTGCACTGGCAGGCTGATCCCATGCCCGCCAGCAAACATACATTTGTGGAAGGCAGGAGATCAGCATTTCTCTCCTGCATAAACGCTGGCAGAAAAAAAAACCCTTTTGCTATTAGCATTAGCAGTGTTGGACTGGCCTGGCGGGAAACCGGGAAAAAATCCGGTGCGCCCCGACCCTTAATGGGCCCCCGCCAGGCCAGACCAGACCATTTTGTTAAAAAAAAAAGATTTCTTTAGGAGCCCTGAGCGGCGCCTTTCAAGATGGAGCGTTGAGCCGCGCCGTCACGCAGGCGCGCAGTGTGCATCACGGTAGGGGGTCGGGGGGGCCTGGACAGTAGTCCCGGTGGGAGTGATTTCACCCCTCCCCCCAGCAGCCTAACAACAGAACAATGGGAAGGTAACCAGATAGCAGCTCCCTAACACTAATCAGATAACAGCTGCCTGGTAGATCTAAAAACAGCACTCAGTAGTAAAATGCAGGTCCCACTGCGACACATCCAGTTACATTGAGTAGGAGAAACAACAATCTGCCAGAAAGCAATTCCATCCTAAAGTAAAGTGCTGGCTCTTTTTGAAAGCACATGACCAGGCAAAATTACCCAAAATGGCTGCCACACACCAATTTTACAACTTAAAAAAATACACTTGCTGGTTCAGGAATGCAATTTTATATTGTAGAGTGAATTATTTTCAGTGTGAATAAAATGACATCATTAAAATCATCACAGAATCCCTTTAACCACTATGCAGGCTTTCATGGAAACCTGTCTTTCACCACAGATGCATTCTGTGTGACATAATGCCAACTAAGTAAATGGTACATTGCTCTTTTTAAGTAACATATAAATGCCCAACACAAATAAGAAGACAACAAAAATTAAATTAGATTAGTACATCTTTAAAATTAATAAAAAAAATACATAAAAAGTAATATAATTTTTATATACTGTAATACACTACATTCCAGCAGTTAATCCTACCCTTGGAGTTCAGGATAGAGGACTATGTGACAATCAATCATCTTTTAAATTTAAAAACTGAACTAAATCAAAGTGAAGAAAATGATTTGGCAAAAGGCCAAAAAAAAAATAAATAAATAAATAAAGTTAACAAGTTTATTTTACTATTACAACAAATCTGAGCTTTTCCACTCAGGCTGATATTTCAGCATTACCGAATATGTCCACTGGGTGTCAGAATTCTACTTTTCCTCTTTCTATTCTTGGACCCTAGCTACTAGACAATCATAGATTACAAAATGGAGAGAGGCTGAACAAACAACACAATAATTTGAAAACCACAAAAAATTAAGACCTATTGCAAATTGTCTCAGAATAACACTGACTACATCATAGTAAAATGGAAATACTATATATAAAAAAAGTTTAATTACAAGTTTATTCATGTTAGACTAATGTGTGTACACTATCAGTTAGCAACAAAAAAACTTTTCTCTCATATGCTGTGTTATACTGTTGTTTACTTCTGCCAGTAGGTGTCAGTGTTCATGTTGTTGTGTGTTCAAAAAGTTTTATTGAAACATGCATCTTGGGAATAATCCCCATGAGGTGATGTTATATCCTTCCTTCTTCTACATATTGTGAGGAGAATAAAGTATCAGCCATGCTTGCACCATCATACTGACTGGTAAGAGTCCTGACTGTCACTGCAACTCCAGATTACCCAGTTACTCTGCTAACAATTCAAGAGCAGCAGGGGTACCTACCACGGGCAAGATGACCTAAGAAGAAGGAATAACCATTGGTCAAGAAGCTTTTAAAGTTTGATTAAACTGCATTAAGTATGGGAACGTTGGCCCCACAGTAGTCATGGCGTCGTCAATGCTACTGTGCAGAGAAGTCACTGCATCCCACCAGAATAGTATAATCAGTACATATCAATATTCATAAAAAACTGTGCAAGCTACATCTCCCAGTAACATTCTATTGTCTATAGTTCTTATTAAGTTCAGGTAGACAACAGGTGGCTATTGAGACTGTCCATTAGAAATAGCATGAAAAGACATATTGAAGGCTCTCCTAAATGGCTTCAGCCTGTAGAGCAAAGAAATGGGAACAAATTAACAGAATTTGCTTTCTAATTTGTTCATAAAATTTATGTTAAAATCTAATTCAGCAGCTACTCTTACTTCTAATGTTTGTCATACATAGACATATCAATTAACCCAATTTCATAAGAGTGGTAATGTTTCACTCATATCTTATGTTACCATTTAGAGTGGAGAAGAAGAATTAAAAAAAACAGAATATCACACTAATGATGATGAGCAGTGTCAGGCTGGCCCACCGGGATACCAGTATATTTAGCATATTTCATGATCAATCCCTATTTCTTTTAGGGGGAGAAAAGAGGCTCAATAATGGAAGAATAGAGTATAGTAAGTAAATATAAAAGACTAGAAGAATAAAGAGGTTGAGTGGGGAGAGGAGGAATAATAGGAAAGTGAGTCCACAGTTTAAGGTTTTCTGGTGGGGCCCTGGCATCCCAGTCCAACAATGATGGAGGAAATTGAACAAATTTATATATACATACTATATGGCTGAAAAGACCCAGGCAG
Source organism: Xenopus petersii (assembly GCA_038501925.1). Taxonomy (NCBI): domain Eukaryota; kingdom Metazoa; phylum Chordata; class Amphibia; order Anura; family Pipidae; genus Xenopus; species Xenopus petersii. The sequence continues at coordinate 95,068,472 of CM076673.1, read as the reverse complement.
GCCTCTAAGCCAGGACTGGCTTTATGTTTTGGAATAGAATCCCTGATTCTAGTATAATCTAACCTTAAAGGAGAACTAAAGCTTAACTAAAGAAGTAGGCTAGGCATGTTGTACATTATATTTTGGGTTTCTGTACCAGCCCAAGGCAACCACAACCCTTTAGCAGGGAAGATCTGTGTCTCCAAAGATGCCCCAGTAGCTCCCCATCTTTTTTCCTGCTGATTCATTGCACATGCTCTGTGCTGCTGTCACTGAGCTTAGGAACCAACTCACAATATACTGTACACATAGAATATAAACATCACAGTATAAGGCTGATTAGTAAATAATACAGATAATTACTACATGGCAACTCAGAAACCAATGCAACTAGCACCAGAATTTAATAATCAGTGTTGTAACATCAGCTTATATAACAGACAAACCTCATTTTCTGCTTGATAATTTGCGACGACCCCTAAGCTTACCTTCTCAGTAGCTGCTCAGAGCCCACTGAGCATGTGAGTGTCTCAGACACTTTCCAAGATGGTGACCTGTGACAAGTTTGAAGTCCTGTATCAGCCTGTACAACTGATTCAGGGAGAGAGTTCCACATCTGCACAGCTCTCACTGTAAAAAATCCCTTCCGAATATTTAGGCAGAACCTCTTTTCATCGGAATGGGTGACCTCGCGTCAGCTGGAAAGACCTACTGGTAAATAATGCATTAGAGAGATTATTATATGATCCCCTTATATATTTATTCATAGTTATCATATCTCCCCTTAAATGCCTCTTCTCCAATGTGAACATCCTCAATTTGGCCAGTCTTCCTCATTACTAAGATTTTCCATAGCTTTTACCAGCTAAGTTGCCCTTCTCTTTTCTGGAGACCAAAACTGTACGGCATATTCTAGATGGGGCCTTACTAGTGCTCTATTCAGTAGAAGAATGACCCCCTTCCTGCCGTGAATGAATGCCCCTTTTAATACAGCTCAAAACTTTATTTGCCCTTGATGCTGCCGACTGGCATTGCTTGCTACAGCCAATTTTATCATCTTCAAAGACTCCAAGGTCAATTTCCATAATGGATTTGCCTAGTACAATAATATGTTAGATATTTTTACATCCCAGGTGCATGACTTTACATTTATCAACATTGAATCTAATTTTAGCTGCCCAGATTGCCAGTTTGTCAAGATCCTGTTGTAAGGATGCTGCATCCTGGATGGAATTAATAGTTGTTGCGGTACAGAAAATTGCTCCAACTGCACATGTGCCGCTTCACCTATCTTATTGTGGGTTAAAGTGTTGCTGCTGCAATAGTGTTAATCACTGACATCAGTGGAAGCAGCTGTAATGCCAAATAATTTAATCTGTCACTGTTTATTTCTGGCTCTTAAGAAATCTACTAAGAGGCTGGTGTGCTGCATGGCATGTTACCTGATCCACACTCTTGGACATTTTAGAAGTTTGTTCCAAACCAAGAAAAAGCTTAGTTGGTCTGAAGATAGCTCGCCTAGCATGGTGTTCCCAGTGGCCTGATTACTCTGTAGAAAACTTCACTCTGGCCACAATTCCCCAACAAAAACATCGCAGGCACCAAAAGTTTCCTTAATATCAGTTCTGCCTCTTCTATATCAATCAAACCCTTCATGCATATAGATACATTTATAAATTGTACACTCTTTAGTTATATATGACTATAGAGTATTTAAGCTGCTGTTTTACACTGCTAATTGCTTTCAGGCAATCAGCTCTGTCGGTCAGAGGGTCTATACAATTCCTATATAGTTAACCCTATGGTTGCTGACTCTTTAACTTTCAGAAAGAGCTGTTGTGCCCAAAGCCTGATAGTAAAAGTCTAAAGCTGCTAATATCTCTGAAACCACAAAAAAGAAAAAGTCATGCAAATTGCTTAGAAAAGCATGTTCTTTTTTTGGGGGGGGGTTAGCACCCCTTTAAGAACAATTACTTCTTTGCCTTCATCAGGTACAAACAACCAGAACTTAAAGTGACCCACTACTTAAAAATTTAGAAAGGTAGCTATGGCAACCACTGAAGACAACCATAAAGACTACCAACTCTTTGTAGTATAAAGCACCAATATTGACAGCGCAAACAATAAAGTTAAAAAATAAAGCTCACCAATACTGTGTGAGCAAAACAAAAAAAGTAAATAATAGACATCACTTAAGTGAGCAGTACTGTGACAATATGAATAAACAAACAGCCTTCACCAAGTTACTGTTTTATCACCAGAGTTCTGCATATCCAACACAGGAGTGTACACTAACTGAAGAGTGTACAAACTGCCCAGAATGCTGTTAGGCTAGTGACAATGTGGATCTCAGTCTGCAGAGAAACACAGGACGAGAATCCACTCCTTCATTGTTCCTCTGCTAATCGATGTGCCGGGTCCATTGCCTCAGCTTGGGTGCAGGCAGATGTGGCCATTTTTCAAAAAAAGCAATAGTTCACTTTTGGACGCCGAAATATGGCATCTGCTCTCAAGCAAGGCAATGTTTCTGGGTGCAGGCACATCAATTAGCAGAGGAGAGGATTCTTGGTCTACGTTTCTGTGCAGGCTGAGATGCTCATCATCTGGCAATCAAGGGCTTTAATTCGCCCCAGAGTTGCGCAGTCTAAGCAATCGGAAAGGTCTATAGTCACATTCAGTGAGGTTAGCAGGTATGGTATCTATCATGATCACTACGAGGACACGAGTTATGCTCATGTTTCTATTAAATGAGAAGGAAAGTCTGTTTGCACTTTGCAGCAAATGTTAGGCACCCCCAAGTGATTGTATTGACTTACCTGAAACCCACGGGCCGGTGCTCCTATCGTCAGAAAACTGCGGCATTTATTGTAACGCCAACTGATGAACTCAAAGCATATGCTTGCTGTGCTCAAAATAGTGAAAACAAACAATACTGAAGAAAAGATTTCAACCAGTGCAAGGGGTCTCTGTTGTGCCAAGCAGTGTGTAAGGACCAAAATGTTAAGGAAGGGACAAAAGTTCCAATAGTTAGCAGAGATTTCAAACTGGTTAGAATTGTATCTCACAGAAGATCCATGAGTAGAAGACAAACTTTCACCATAGAGTTTGCTAAGATACTTGAAAATCAAATAGTTAAACAATTAACCATTTGGAGTTAAGACAATACTATTTGTAGAAAATTGTCTCATGGTGCATGTGACTGTGGCAAATAAAAGGCTTATACATTCCTTATAATGTAAATAGCATGGCTGGCTAAAACAACAAAGTGAATGATTGGTAGTTAAAGTGTAACCCAAGGGGTTATTACAAAAATCTGACATGCATAACGTTACATTCAGTCTAAGTGGAGGTCTAAATACATGCTTTCAATGTTGTTAAGTGGCAAAAAGGACATCAAACATAATAAACCCAATTGAAAGAATACCTAGAATAAATGTTTAGCAGAGAATGCTCAGTAGGTAAACCTATAGGGGTGTAATTCAATAGTAAAAAAATAGACATCCAGAGAAATGTGGTTTAATTATGAACAGTGATCTGAATGTAGAAATTTCAGGCATGGCTAACTTCCATAAGTAATGCAAAGCCTCTCATATTTATAATTCTGTAACTTTACCCACACAGAACACCATGTCAAATCAATAACATGAGTAGTGGTGCATGTGATGTGGCATTTAATAGAAAATATACATCCTGTGTGGGGATGGCTAAAAAGTACTCTCTTGCAATGTGCCACTGCATGTAAAACAGCCAGTGTAACGAAAACAACCATTTCTCTTATGTGAATCCAACCAGGTAAGTTTATGGGATGAGGCATCTGGTAACAAATCTTTTATTACTAAGAGATCACCAAAATGTCCGCCATGTCTATAAGCAAATGGAGGTCTCTATTTGGTAGGGAGTTTCCAGACAATTTTCCCATCTCTTATTCACAATATTGCAAATCTCTTTGCTAGCTATGCAATATGTGGTGCCAAAAATGAGGGTGAGTCATCACGTTTGTTGTCAGCCTTCCTATTGTGCAGGACGACAAGTTGTTTCAGAAGTTTGGCCCTCATTTAAAGGGGAACTATTGTGAAAATTAAAATTGAATATACGTAAACGTCATCATACTGAAATAAGAAACTTTCTAAATACAAACAATTAAAAATTGTGTACCATTTCTGAAATAATCAAGTTTATCTTCACTATGCATCTCTCAGCATCTTATAGGGGGGCTTCCTTTTTCCTAGAAGATGTATTAGAGCTCACTCTATTAAAATCACTAGAAATCCTGTCTCTCTACATGCAGAATTTGTGCAAAGGGCAGTTATTTTATTAGACTTTTTTTTGTACCGGAATCAGTTATTTGAGTGAGCTCTAATTCATCTGCTAGGAAAGGGAGCCCACTATAAGTTATATTGGATCATTCATCTGACACCCAACTGCTGCATGAAGAAAGAGTGAAACAGATGCTGAGAGATAAATAGTGAATATAAACTTGATTATTTCAGAAACTATGCAGAATTTTTGATTGATTGTATTTAGAAAGTTTCTTTTTTCAGTATGAGGAAGCTTATATTAAAATTTTCTCAACAGACCCCCTTTGACTCAGGACATCTCATTTAACAAATGTGTTCTGCAATTTCAATGAGTGCCTGAACTGCATGCTGAGCCTTACAGGAGTATGCAAACAGATAGGATATTTAACAAAGTAAGGCTAGAACCATATGAGGGCTGAAATTGGCCTGCTAAAATACTGAGACCAATTTCATCCCCTACATGGGCAGTAGCTTCTTCTTCATGAAGACTGAAATTGGCCTGTGTAAAGTAAGCTGATTTCAGCCCAGGTGTGGCACTAGCCTGAAGGTGGGCATACATGGAGAGATCCATTCGTTTGGTGATGTCGCCAAATTAGCGGATCTCTCCCCGATTTGCCAATATCGGGCTGATCCGATCGTGGGCCCTGGGCTCAACATCAGATCCTAACGATGGGTAACGGGCTTTCAGATCATGGTATAGCATCAATGAACAGATGGCTGACTTTCGGCCAGATATCGATCGGGGAAGCCCGTCGGAGGGCCCCATACACGGGCCAATATGCTGCCGACTCGGTCTGTCGGCAGCTTTTATCGGCCTGTGTATGGAAACCTTGAGACTATCCTTAGAATCATGCCAGATGAGGTCATCAATGTACCTTTTGTAAAATGCAATTGGTCCACCTTTGAGAGAGAAATGTTTTGCTGTTCATATTCACTCATGTTGGCAAATAAAGGAGAAAAACATTATCCTATAACCATCACAAATACTTGCAGGTGTCCCTGAATATAAAATAATTATGCAACAGAACAAGATTTAGTAGTTCAACCAAAAACTGTAGCAGTGGATGGCCATTGTATAAATCTCTCAGAACTTTAGCACAGGCTTGAAGATCACTTGATGGGGAATGATGTTGTAGACTGCTGACATACATAGTAATCAACAAAGAGCCCTTGAGGTGTTACATTAATGAGATTGCTGTACTATGGGTTGCAAAAAGTGGTCTATAAAAACAGTAAGGGGGTTATTTACTAAAACTTTTTTTACTTTAGTAAAAAAACAAAAAAATCGACCAAACTCCCAAAACCGAATCCACTTTGCTAATAAAAATTCTTGAAAAAATTGGTGCTACAAAATCAAGCATCAATGCGATGTGAGAAAAACAACTCATCCTGGTGGTCCAGTGGTTGCGGCGGGGACGCCTGCCGTGCTGCTCCCCTTCGGCCGCCATTGCGGCTACTTAGGGTGCGCACCCGCGCCTCGTTGGTGATATTGACGCAGGCGCGCCGGCGTAATGACGACAGCGCGCAATGGCGCGAAATTCAAAAGGGTATTTAAAGGGATCCCATTCATTCACTCATTGCCCGTGATAGGTTTATCCTGTGGTGCTTTTGAGCCTTGTAATATCTGTTTGATCCTGTTCCTGATTCTGATTGATTCCTGTTGTGACCCCTGCCTGTCTTTTGACGACTCTATTCTCTATATCCTGACCCCTGCCTGATTACCGACTCCGATTCTGCTTAACCCTCTGATTGACTTCCTGGTTTGACCCATGCCTGACTACACTTATTCTCTGTCTGCCTCGACCCAGCCTGATCTGACAATGATTCTGCCTAATGTTTTGTACTGTGACCTTCAGCCAAAGACTCTTGCTTACAGTGGTGCCCATTTGTCTGTCCAGAACCCTTAGTCTTGCACCTCTCGTTTTAAGCGGCATCTGAGTAGCTGAGGGCTCCTCCCGAAGCCAAAGGCGGCTGCTACAGGCAGAAGCACGAGCCGAGACCAGGGTGCTTGGCATCGGTTCTGGGTTTAGGGTGCCAACCGTTACATACAAATTGTGCAACGTTTTCTAATCATTGCTCTGAAAACTTGGCTTTTTCAAGTTGTTGTCACACAAACTTGAATTTATAATATTATGGAATGAAAACCAGTGCAAACAGCCCTAAACTAATTAAAATCCTGAAGGTAAAAAACATTTTTCAATTGTGAAAGGGATTATCTGGAATTGACTTCTACATAACTTTGATTTTGGTTTTAGCTGGAGTATTTGTAGATTAAAATTTTTAGCAGTTTCAAAGCATAATAAATTTTAAAAAAAAATTGTGTTTTTTTTTCCTCTACAAATGCGAGTTTTTCTCCTTTAAAAACTCAAGCAGAAAATTTAATTTTAATAAATAGAAAATTTAATTTTAATAAATAGGTCCCTATTTATATATAATGTGGGAGGCATGATGTGGGTTAATGAGAGGGGTCAGGGAAAGATGGCATACAAACACATTGACACGTAAAGGAATAAATGGTAAACCTAACTTTGCAACATTTTGGAAGAAAGCTGGACTTGTTTATTTACCATAGTATGGTTTCATGGCTTTGCATGGATGCGGATGCCATATGTCAAGAACGGCTCCCTAAATCCAGAACTAATGCTAAACTCCCAGTCACGGCTCAGTCTTCTGCCTATAGCAACCGCCTTTGGCTTCGGAAGGAGCACTCAGCTACTCAGATGCCGCCAGGTCTTAAAATGAGAGGAGCCAAACAGAAGTTTTGGATTAGCAAAGGGGTCAGATCATTACTGAGCTAGGACAGAAGGCAACACCAGCACACCAAGGGACAAACAAGAATATATCTGAGAAGAGTAAAAGTAAAGTCAGACAGGCAAGTATCGCTCCAGGCAGAGTTCACGCAAGATCAGACAGGCAGAGGTTGGTTCAGGCAGAGTTCAATCAAAGTTAGACAGGCAGGGATCAAAAACCAGAAGATATCAGAGGAAAAACCCACCCAGGAACTAATAAATTAGACCTAACAACGGGTAATGTGTTGTAGCCCACGGTCCCTTGAAATATCAAACTTCGAACCAAAACGCAATGATGTCATGAAGCTCGGTGCATAAAACCCAGAAGTGCCGCTCGCTCCATAGGTGATGCACCGGAAGAGAGGAAGGACTTATGGCTGCGGACCACCAGGTTTATCAGGAAAATTACAATGAACTTGCTACTTAAGTCGATCAGCTCTGACATCCGAAGCAGGAGTCCAGGATCTCTCCTCTGGACCATACTCTTTCCAATGTACTAAGTACTGTAACTTATCCTGAATCAACCAATTTTTGAACTAAAAATGCAGGTTGTCCCTCAACCATTGGCGGAGGAGGAGGAGGACTGTTGTTGAATCTGCTTAGCTGGTTTTAAAAGAGAAACATGAAATGTGTTAGCAATTTTGAGATTACTGGGAAGTTCAAGATGAACAGTAAAAGGGTTGATAATTGCATATATGGATATGGACCAATAAACCTAAGGCCCAACTTAAGAGAAGGAACCCTGAGTTTAACATTTTTTGTAGACAACCAAACCAAGTTCCCAACCTGATATTTGGGTGCTACCTCAAGGAACCTGCTGCTGAATCTGCTGCCTTTTTTTGAGCGGAAGTAGCCATAGCAAGAGAGTCATGTGCCTTGAGCAAGACTTTAGAAAAATGGACCAAATTAGATTTCACCGTAGGAACAGGGGATAAGCAACCACAATAACAAAATGCTTTTGGATGTAAACCATACACAATGAAAAACTGAGACTGACCAGTGGGTGCATAAGAAGAATTGTTATATGCAAACTCTGCCCATGGAAGCATGTTGGCCCATAGCAATAGATTGTCAGAGACATAAAGACTGGTTTACTCTTTCCATCTGACCATTGGTCTCAGAATGATATGCAGAAGAAAAGGATAAGTTAATACTCACCAAGGAGCAGAAAGCCCTCCAAAATTTGAGACAAATTGTTTGACACAATATTTTCAGGGAAACCATGAAATTTGAAAACATTACAAATAAACAACTCAGTCATCATTTTGGCAGAAAAAAGGTTTGGCAGTGGGAAAAAAAACATTACTCATTTCTCAACCACCACCCAAATTACATTATTCCCCTGAGAAGGAGGATCTACTATAAAATCCATAGAAAGATGAGACCAGGGTTTGTTTGGAATAGAAAGGGACCGTAACAGCCCTTGTGGTAACACATACCTCCCAACTGTCCCGCTTTTGAGTGGGACAGTCCCGCTTTTTATAGCTCAAACTGCAGTCCTGAATTTGTACTGATATGTCCCGAGTTTCTTTTTCATCTCCTGCACTGAACAGCCAGAAAAAGATACAGAGTTTCTGACATAATTGGCTCTTGGCAGAGAGCCCAGAATAGATACTTTTGTATCAGTTTTAGATAAGATAAGAACTATGACTCACAGCTCACAGCTGAAGGGCAATTCACCTTCATTATCAAACTGTAATAACACATAAAAACCACAGAAATGCGTTCAAACTTTCAGAACCTGCTAAAAATGCATAAAATGGACATGGTAATTAGGGGGTGTGGTCATAAAATGGCCGTGGTCAAAGCAATTCTCACTGAGGCAAATCTTTTTGTCTCTCTTTCTGTTTCCATAATGTTGGGAGGTATGGGAACATTCTAGAGGATTTACATCTTTGACAAACAGAACAAGAATTAATAAAAATTTGAACATTTGAACGAAGGCCACCATACATTTCAAGACAATGCAATGGTCTTATTAATAGGGATGCACCGAATCCACTATTTTGGATTTGGCCAAACCCCTGAATCCTTTGCGAAAGGTTCAGCTGTACACCAAACTGAATTTGCCTAGGCAAATTCGCATTCGGTTTGGCCGGGCAGAAGACCAAATCCCAAACCGAATCCTGGATTTGGTGCATCCCTACTTATTAATAACCAGATGTCCTGACATTTTAGAACTGTGAGTTTTAGTGAGTACCTGCTCCCTAAGATTTTCAGGAACAAAGAGTCTCCCAAGGGGAGTATTCCCTGGAGCCAATCAGGACCTAGGATTTACCTAGGCCCACTGTCAATCATCGCCCCTGTTCCCTACCTTATATTTGTGCAAATTTTCATCAGGACTGGAGATTAGGGCATGGGAAATTTAAAAAATGATTGTATCTCCAGCGTATCCCCATTGTTTTTTAACCAATGTTGGTGTGGTTAGACAGCATACCGCCCCTTAAAATCCTGCCGCCCTAGGCCTTGGTGGCCTTTCTACAAATCTGGGCCTGGAGACAATATTTGAGCCTGAGACAGAAGAGTGGCAAGATCTGACCCTATGGCTGCCACAAACACCTCTTTGGGGATAATGGAAATGCACTCAAAGGATTCAGACAGGTTTGATTCAAAAACCCTAGAGTGTGTCTGCCTGAATATTTCTCCATTACTCAAAGGCCCATTTAATGGCTTATAGTTCTCTATTACCAATGTCATAATTGGCCTCCGAAGAAGAATTTCCTGCATAATAAAAAAGCATAAGGATGTACCTTATTACTTATTGGATGCCTTTGGAAACCGCTCCTGCCCCAACCTTAGAAGCTCTCTACTCTACTCTACTACCACAATAAAATGGTATGGTTGTGTCAGGGTGACGAAGAACAGGAGCGGACTCAAATTCTTTTTTTTGCAAGATGGTGGAGTGCTCTACCTGGTTGATGATCACTTATTGGAAGTGCTGGGTGCTTTACCCCTTTGCACAGGTTCATGGATACATGTATGAAAAATCCAGAAGCACACCAATAAATTGCTCCGGGCCCTTTATCAAGCCTAAAACTGTAGAGATGCTCCGAATCCAGGATTTGGCCAGGATTCGGCCTTTTTCAGCAGGATTTGGCCAAATCCTTTCAGCCCGGGCCGGACCAAATCCGAATTTGCATATGCAAATTAGGGGCAGGGAGGGAAATCGCGTGACTTTTTGCCCCAAAACAAGGAAGTAATAAAGGTTTTCCTCTTTCCACCCTAATTTGCATATGCAAATCCGGACGAATCTTTAGCGAAGGATTCGGGGGTTCGGCTGAATCCAAAATAGTGGATTCGGTGCATCCCTACTAAAGTGTTCACAATACAAAATCTCAATTTAGAGTGAGAGTGGTAGGTGGGAGTGGGGAAGGTTTGTTAAAACCTAACAAAATAACTGCCCTTTGCACAAATTCTGCATGTAGAGAGACATGGTGTCTGGTGATTTTAATTGAGTGAGCTCTAATACATCTTCTAGGCAAAAGGAGCCCCCCAAATACAGGGTCAGACTGGGGGGCCCAGTGGGACTAATGACCCCTGCGTGATGGCCCTGCGCGACTCCTGAAAAACGTTCCCCCCCCCCGAATCAGAGCCGGAGAGGGGACTGGCCCGGCGGGGCCCATTAAGGGTCAGGGCCCACCAGGTTTGTACCCGGTGTCCCAACCGGGCCAGTCCTACACTGCCCCTTTAAGATATATTGGATCTAACTGTCAATGAATATCTGACACCCAACTGCTGCATGAAAACAGAATGAAGAGAAACAGATGCTGAGAGAGGGATAGTGAAGATAAACTTGATTATTTCAGCAACGATGTACAATATTTAATTGATAGTACTTGATTGTTTTTTTTCTTTCAGTATGATGAAGCTTATATTAAAATTTCATTCTCTCCACAGTTCCCCTTTAACAAGCAAATATTGTGTAACCCTCTTAAACTATTTATGAACTCATTCGATCCATTTTTGGAGGACAGGTGTAAAATGATAGCTGTATGATCAATGCCTCCCAATTAAGTGACCACCACACACAACTTATAACACTTTTAAATCCCCTTTAATTGAGTCACATGAAAAGCCGATGCGTCGTCCGTCTATCAAGCTTTGTATTCATCCGCCAAGCCTGATCATAGTTAAAAATGTCCCATTAAATTCACCGACCACCAGCGGGACAGTGCGAGAAAATGGCAGACTTGTAGAGCTTTCAAAGCACGCGGGTGACTAGGAAAGATCGCTGGGACGTGTGTTCATTGTTCTGTCAGGCAGAAGTAACTGTAATTCAAAGACAAAAACCCGTATCTTCCACTACATACACGTTGTACGTTGGTCTGTTACAAAAACGCACCGAAATGCAAATAATGAAAGCGGAACATTTGAGATATCAAATTTCACCTATTAGTGTTTTACACGCGCACCCACAGGAAAAAGAAATAAAATGGCGCGGACCCTTTAAAGAATTCCGCGCCGCCACTTCCTCAGAGTTTGCCGGTTGCCTAGTCAACCGCCCTTCCCCCACCCGTAGCCAATCACCTCCTCCCGCCACTGCTGGCGCCAAAGCGCAGGCCTAGCCCTAGCCATCAATCCTGAACACAGATAGGGGAAGGTGTGACATCATTCCACAAATCACGCCTACTGCTGGAGCTGATTCGATTAAGTGATTGACGTCACCAACCTGCAGCGAATAGGAATGTTGGAGGAGGAAGGTGCTGGGAGTGGAACAGCGGGTAGTGACGTCAGAGGGAGAGGATAGCAACTGTTGCCTTGAGACCCCAGGCGCCATAGTGACTGTAGCCGTGGAGACAGTTACTTGCCAACCAGAGACCCACGGAGCTGCAGTGGCCGGAGAAGTAACCCGGGGATCGTGGAGCCATCATTATCACCACAGCGCCGCGCCACGGAGGTGAATCGCTTACCCTAATAACTTTAAAATGGCACTGGGTCAGAGGGTGGTTAAGTCAATTTGGGGGCCAGCGGGGCGAGGTTGACAGCGTTTTGTTTGTAACAGACCATGGCAGGACATTTGCACTCGTACGAGTATTCCTTTGCTGCTAGAACATAACCTGATCCACCGCTTGTTCGACTGTGGCTTCTCGCTATCCCATTATCCCAGGGCAACGCGAGCTTTCGAGTTCTCTTTTTGGGCCTTTAAAAGTTTCCACGTTGTCATAGCAACGATGCTGTGGGATGCCAGATTGCTCGTATCTTTTCTGCCTTTGTAATTCGCAGAGTACCACAGTACAGTGTACAGTTAGAGGTGGGGGTGGGTATCTGTGCAGTACATAGAGAGATGCCTGACAGGGAACAACATCCATGAGTCAGGCTAATTTTCAATTGATGGAGGAGACTGCTCATCTTCCACACCTAGTTTAGCTCTTCATGCCTTGGTAGCAATATAACCTTCCCCTACTTATTCCCTTCTACTTATTCCTACCAGTAACACATTGTTGTCCTTAATACCTGTAACACAAGCTGCAAGAACGACCTACTTTTTCTGATTCCTCTTTTGGACATGCAGCCAGGCAATCACCCTCCCCACCAATGGCATAGGGTCTGTGGAATAGGGGTTCTATACTTCTATTGTCTTTTGAACATGCAGCAAGTTGCACCTAATAAAATGCAAATGCAATGAATCGCAATTCTAAACGGCTCGTGAGTATAACCATGCAGAATATAGTGGAATCCATTAGCTGATGCGTTTAGCGGCGCTCAAACCTGCGTTTCAAACACCTGTGCGTCAGAAGCCTTAATTTGGTTGGGTTGGATAATACAATTTAGACGTTCAGTTAACTTTTGAGTATGTAATAAAATGTTCCGTTCTTAGCAGCTTTTCATGTGCTCTTTTTTTTTTTTTAATTTTTTTATAGTTTTTAAATTATATGCCTTCCTCTTATGCCTTTTTCCAGCATTCGGTTGGGGATCACTGACCCCGACAGCCAAAAGACTATTGTTTTTGTGAGGCTTCAATAGTTACATTACATTAACCTTTAATTGTTACATTATATTACTGCTCTTTCTGTTAAGACCCTCTCTATTCATATTCTGGTCTTTCATTCATACCAAACCCTGGTTTCTAGGGTAAGTTGGACCCCAGTAACTGGATAAATGAGGAAGTTCCAGACTATGGAGCTGGTGAGCAAAGATAAAAAATTGAATAAGGATTTAGCCATTCGCACCAAATGGCACTTTACGGATGAATTGATCACTGTTTATATGCACATAGCACTTTAATTTATTTTTTGATCGAATCACACCTTATTGATGTTAATGAATGGTATCACAAATTAAGTTAATTGATTTAAGCGAGAGAAGCACTTAGCCCTTTAATTCAATAAATTTATTGTACACAGACATTAACGAATTGATAAGGGATAAACACAAGCAATCAATATAAATAACGACGGGATCCAAGGGAATTAATTGGGCTTCTTTGTAGTAACAATTTTGGGATTCACCACTAAAGGTATTCGGGGTAAAATGTACTTCTATCAGAATTAAATAAAAATATTCCAAAAACCACATATAGAAAAAGAAATGTCATAAATGTCACTGTCTACATAGCTAAAGTTAATGTAAAAGGTGTACAATCCCTTTTAACACAAGCCAATTTTCTTTGTAAGTTGTTGCTGCCTTGTCATAAACTAGGCTGTGCAGCTAGATCTTCTTTTCACACACCTGTTCTACTGTCCTGTTAGTATTTTTAACTAAGCAAAGCACTGACCTTTTGAGGGTCATGGTGTAAATAAAGTTGTTTCTTTGTCAATATATATTTTATTCAGAACTAACATTGTATTTCTTTAAACACCAGTATTCATTTTCATTTCATTATCTGGTGTTGCTGTCTTAATTCACCCTAATAAATTTACTGGGGACTTTGCTAAAGGTCAAAAAAACTTCAGTACCCAACTAATACAGTTTTTGGTAATTGAAGAGCATATGGTTAAATTATAGTGTGCAACCCACTATCATCCACTGATGAGGTGCAGTTCCCAGGCTGATCATACAGGCTCTACACAGTGCTGTACACTCTATATTTCAGGTCAGTAAGTTCCAAGCTTAGAGACCATGCAATCTAATATTTCATGTTTGAGGCACCGTAAGGCGGAATCTCTTGCATATCAATTAGTGATCCATACAGTTTTCATGCCCAGGATTTAGCATGTATTTACTACAGTTTTAGTGCTTTTCATGAAATCCTTTAAAGTAATATTTCTTAGATCTGCCCAGTTTTGCATCAGCACCGTAACCCATAGCAACTAATATGAAATTATCTTTGAATGGCCTAGTGCAGACTAATAAAAAGGAAATGTCCAATTGGTTGCTATGGGTTACTGCACTGATGTAGATTTGCCCATGTTTCATTAAATTCCCCATCTCTGGGTTGTGGCCCAACTGAATAGTTATTGTTTTACCTCCCATGGTCCCATCTTTTTTTTTTTTTTTTTTTTTTTTCCTATTGAAAAATTTACTTCACAGTGGGTATGTTTTATTTCAATATTGCTCAGTCACTTACAATTTTGGTGCACCTTATCGGAGTTGCAACAGTTGGTCTCCTGCACCTAATTCAAATTAATAGTATACTGGCATCAATTTTTAAAACAGTTTTTCTTCGTTTTTCTATCGTCTGAAGAAGATATAACAATCCACATGGAAATTTTCGAGCCTGTTAGGTTGATCATCACTTGCTGCTGCGCTTTACTTAAACAGCAGGAGTTAACATTTTTTATTTTTTTTAGTGCGGGGGGCTGAGCAGCACTTTGTTTAACCGTCTTTTTGTGACAAGGCAAGGGTGATGTGGATGGGAAAGCTTGTGCTTGGTAGCATTTGATCAGCATGGGGCAGGCGAATTATATCATTGCAGATGTCATGGCAACATTCAGACTTATGGGATGCAAGTGAATACATAGAAGACACCCCCCCCCCTTCGCGCCCATAGTGCGACCCATAGGGAGAGGAAATTTCTCATGTGTTTTTATTTTTTCTTTTCTGGTTCGGTCCGAGAAATTGCTTTTGAGCAACCTTTGTGCTTTTGTTGTGTATTTGCTGAAATTCAGTGTTTCTGATGTGTTGAATGTTTGATGCATGTTGGAAACTAAATAACTAAACTAAACTGTAAACCCAATTATTGAGATGAAGTCCCAAGGCTTTGCAGTAGGAAAGCTAAACACAGTTTTGAGTTATGCACAGTGAACTTTTGATGGCCCTATTTAATTAATCCAATGTTTTTCCACTGTGGTTTTAACTTTAGTGTTACTGTATTAATAACCCTGTCCCAAGCATGGTGTGCCTATGTACTGATGTGTAGTAGTCAGTACCTGCTGGCTCCTTGAATCCAAGCACTGTAGTGGATAAGAAATGAATATTTTTCTGTATTGTCCTCAGTTAATTGGTGTTATTATCGCTATAGACCTCTGTGTAAGAGATGCATGCCTCTCTTAAGCTCGCCATAGACGCAAAGATCTGATTGTATGAATCGAGGAGTCGTACAATTTTTGGACCGTGTGCAGAATCCCGTCATTTTTCGTCAGGCAGAGATTGGCCGATCGGACAGGTTAAAAGATTTCTGTTGGCTGCCGATAATTTCTCTGCATGTATTGCCGATTGTACGATTTTCAGAGGGAGACTGTCACTAGCTTTGGCCGGACATAACTTTCATACGATTGCTGTCAGGGGCAGAACATCAGCTGATCTGTTCTTTTGTACTTTATTTGATCGGAATGGTAAGACTTTGATTGTAATGGAATGATTTGTACGATTGGATCTTTGCGTCTATGGCCAGCTTTACTTTCCTGCTTTGACCAATGGTACAGTATTGCTCTCTAGAGTTTTATTAGCAATCATGCCATATCGATGTTATTTATTTAACATGATACTTATTAACTCTGAAGTCTTGCTCATACTGAGATGAAATGAGTTAAATCTTACATAAGTAATCTCAATAGCTGTGGGCAGATGTTTGTTTTTCCAGGAGATACAAGCTATAAACCTCCTCCACACCACCTGTATCCTCTTGCCTCCAGGCGCTATTTAAAATACGCCGGCATCACTGTTTTCATATTTAACTCTGGTTTCCTTGGTTCCCATCCTAAACACAAGGGGACTTCCTCAAACTCTCGCTGAACAGAGACACCTACTGGTTAGAGTACTGCAGGGTTAAGCATTTTCACCCTCCCCCTTTAAATTCTAAATCTGACTGTGGAATTTTGTGCCTGGCAAAGAGGCAATAATATTTTTAAATTGAACTCTTTACAGACTGATTTAAAGGAGACAACACATTTACAAATAATATATATGTTTCAATATGTGTAACGGCCAATACTTATTTAGACCATTATATAACTTCAAGGAGGTTATCAGAGCCACTGGCTAGAGACCTGCATAGGTGTATTTGTGTCGACCCTCTTCCAACCCGTTAATCTGTCTTTTTGTCCCCATAGACCTGCTACTTAACCTGCTCATAACCTGGATATTATGTAATCTAGTTATGATGACCCTTGAGCAGGCAAATTAGATTAGACCTACACGCTACTCCAATGCAAGGCATCCACAGAATGCTTGCATAAATGGAATATTATGGCTTTTCACCTGAAACCTGGATTTAAAGCTATTTTTTCTTGGTCCCATACAGGCAACCTTTTTTTTTTTTTTTTTTTACCTTTTGTTTCTTTTTCCCCATAATATATGAAAATGTAATATTGGGGTTACACTTAAGCATTCCCTTGAACTAGAGTTGCTATGCTGGAGAGCCATAAAAAAAATCCCACAGTAGCAGGATCAATGAAGGTTTTTTGAGTTTTTTTTTTTTAAATCCATGTTTCTTAACCTAGGGTCGGTCCCAGATGCTAGTTGCTAGACTGCAACTTCCAGCAAGGGTTTAAAGGAGAAGGAAAGGCATCCTGCACTTGCACCATGGTGTTCACTGGTATAACCCTGGGCCGGGGCAGTTTTCTGCTGATCGGAGCCCGGGGTTTGAGGTAAGTCAATACAATCACTTGCGGGTGCCTAACGTTTGGCATCCCCAAGTGCAGGATGCCTTTCCTTCTTTAGGCATCTCAAAGATGTAGTTGAACAACATCAGTGGACCCAAGGTTAAGAAAGAGAACTGTAACTTCTTCATGGAGAACACGGTTGAACATGTAAAGTTGGCCATACACGGGCCGATAAAAGCTGCCGACAGACCGAGTCAGCAGCTTATTGGCCCGTGTATGGGGCCCCCTGACGGGCTTCCCCGATCGAGATCTGCCCGAAAGTTGGCCAGATCTCGATCGGATCGGACTAAAAATCCCATCGGATCGCGGCCACATCTGTTGATGCAGTCCTGCAATCCGACCGGCCGTTACCATTTGTTAGGATCCGATCGTTGGGCCCTAGGGCCCACAATCGGATCAGCCCGATATTGCGAACCTCTCCGTGTATGGCCACCTTAAGTTATCAGAAAAATAAGATTCATCCATATAAGGTTTTATTGCCCATGGCATGTTCAGGATCTTAAATAAATTCTGTCATCCTGTTACATACATTCATTCAAACTGTCTGCCTACAATTTAGTAACGTTGCCCTTTGGGATCATTAATATAATTTGTCTGTTATCATTGTGCTTGTCTTCCCTTCTGTATAGTCATCTTTTCTATTAAAGGGGTGCTTCATCTTTAAGTTCACGTTTCGTATGTTATAGAATGGCTAATTCTAAGCAACTTTTCACTTTGACTTCATTTTTTATTTTTTATAGTTCAATTTTTTTCTGACCCTTTCCAGCTTTCAAAAGCGGGTCACCGACCCCATCTAAAAACAAATGCTCTGTAAGCCTGCAAATGTGTTAATATTGCTACTTTTTATTACTCCTCTTATTCAAATTAATGCAATGTTTCTAGGGTAATTTGGGCCCTAACAGCCAGATAACTGAACTTGCAAACTGCACAGCCGCTGAATAAAAAGCTAACTCAAAAACCACAAATAATAAAAAATTAAACCCAATTGCAAACTGTCTCAGAATTACTGTACATTATGCTAAAAGTTACTAAATGAACAACCTCTTTTAATTGAAAGCTAATTAATAGCTCATTACTTCTTATTGAAAGCATTTTCCATGGACAAAAGCAGAAAGGACACCTCAAGACATGAATTAAATGACATTATTTTATACCAAAACCAGTCAGATCACTGTTTTTTTTTGGAAAGGTATATTTCTGATGATTCCTAATGACCCCTCTATGCTCTGGTGGAACACAATAGATTTAGCTCATGCTGCTGAGTCACTTAGCTGTTTCCCATTAAAAAGGAAAGGGGGGAATGAACACAAATATTTTAACAAAGTAACGTGATCTTTAATGCCTGACAGGAAGTTTTGAAATACCTTTCGGGCAGCTTTATGAAATTAACACTCCAATGCACAGCTTTCCTTTACCCTTCACCTTCTTGATGACCACATTTGTCCTCTCCTGTTTATAATAATCTGTACACCCCCCAGTGTTTATTAGAAAACAAATCCTTGCAACGTATTGTACGAACAGATGATTCAGCTGCTTTCTAAATGTAGGAATCTAGATAATCACTGTTCAGGCTACGTTTCACTTGGCATTTTTTAACTGTGGCACAATTTGCCTGCCAAAAAAAAACCCCTCCGTGTCTGATTACTTGAAAGAACTGGCATAATAATCTCTGGTACTAAGGGTCTTGGAAGTGCTTCCCGTTCAAGTGCATTGCAAGTAATCTGCAATGAGTAGCTCTGTTTGTTGGGTTATCAGAACCATGCATTTTTCATAGCATTAAAGGGGATGTTCACCTTCCAAACACTTTTTTCAGTTCCGTTGTTTTCAGATTATTCCCCAGATGTAAAGACTTTTTTCAATTACTTTCCATTATTTATTTTTTTACCATTTTTTCAAAATCTAAGTTTAAATTTGAATGTCCCTGTCTCTGTTGTTTCACTCTGGCAGCTCAGTAATTCAGGTGCACTTTAAACTGTTACAATTTTGCAACAATTATTTGATACATTTCTCAGCAGCTCTGGAATATTGGCAACTATTGTATCAATTCTAACAGCTGCCTGTAATGAAACCCAGGGATTCTGCTTGGCAGGGACAAAGATAAGAAATGGATTAACTAAATGTATCACTTTAGTACAGTTTAGGGCAGTGATCCCCAACCAGTAGCTCGTGAGCAACATGTTGCTCTCCAACCCCTTGGATGTTGCTCTCAGTGGCCTCAAAGCAGGAGCTTATTTTTGAATTCCAGGCTTGGAGACAAGTTTGGGTTACATAAAAACCAAGGGTACTGCCAAACGGAGCCTCAATTTAGGTTGACAATCCACATAGGGGCTATCAAATGGCCAATCACAGCATTTATTTGGCACCACAAGAACATTTTTCATGCTTGTGTTGCTCCCCAACTCCTTTTACTTCTAAATGTTGCTCACAGGTTCAAAAGGTTGGGGATCCCTGGTTTAGGGCAAGGACATGTGGCGTTTTTTTGTTGCGATTTTGAAAACGTGCGGCCAAGCGTAAATACACCAATGAAACCACACATGCATGATAATGTGCGTTTTTCAGCCTTTAGTTTTCTTTTCTCAACATGCATTTCTGTTTGTTCTCATTCCCCACAATTTTAGTAAACTTTTGTGGAAAAAATGTAATGCAGAATGTAGAAGTACTGCTTTGTCAATACACAACGTAATTACGTCGCAAGCATACAATGCCATAAATGCGTATATGCGGAAATCCATCTCGCAAGAGTTTGGCTGGCGTTGAAAATGTGCAGCGTATTTTAGCAAAGCATATTTCCAAACCTGCAGATCCCATAGAGTTCAATAATATGGCATTTCCTTGGCGTATTGACGTTTCTACTAAAAATGCAAAACGCAAATACTAGTGTCTTGTGGCGGATGTTGGCTCGCAAGTGCCCCATGGGAATGGCTATATTGCATATTCCATTATTTTCAATAGGGCTTCATTTTGTGTGTATTTATGCTCGGCTGTATTTTTTTAAAAACGCAATGTAAAATCGTCACGTGTGACCTTGCCCTTACAGGGTCGGCGACCCCCCTCCCAGAGCTGCTTTAGAATATGAAAAATTACACTTTAAAATTAGAAAAACTGTAACACATAGAAAAAAAAATAATTTTACAAAAGTCGTTATTTCTGGTGATCTATCTGAAAACAAATAGTTGTTTGAAGGTGAACACTCCCTTTAAAATTATTATAGTGCCTTTTTAAATTTATTTTAACATTTCAGTGCTTGTGAATTACCCTTTTTATTTGGCACCCTGTAATTGAAGCTGCTAAAACGCCTGTTGTGATGGAATGCACCGTCCTACTAAATTATCAACAATATCAGCAAAATAGTAATAGTGGCATAATAAAACTAGACTAACATGCATGTAAATGTAATGTATGCCTTTAAAACTCCTGTTGTGATGGAATGAACTGTCCTACTAAATCATCAGCAATACTCACAAACTAGTTATACTGGCATAATAAAACTAGACTAACATGCAAGTAAATTTGGGGGCAGATTCACTTAGGGTCGAATTTCGAAGTTAAAAATACTTCGAAATTCGACCCTCGAATTGAAATCCTTCGACATCGAAGTCGAAGGATTTAGCGCTAATCCTGCGATCGAACGATCAAAGGATTTTTCGTTCGATCGAACGATTAAATCCTTCGAATCGAACGATTCGAAGGATTTTAATCAAACGATCGAAGGAAAATCCTTCGATCAAAAAAAGGTTAGCAAGCCTATGGGGACCTTCCCCATAGGCTAACATTGACTTCGGTAGGTTTTATCTGCCGAAGTAGGGGGTCGAAGTTTTTTTTAAAGGGCAAGTACTTCGACTATCGAATGGTCGAATAGTCGAACGATTTTTACTTCGAATCGTTCGATTTCGTTCGACTTCGATCGAATTCGAACGAATTTAACCAATTCGATGGTCGAAGTACCCAAAAAAAACTTCGAAATTCGAAGTTTTTTTCATTCGAACCCTTCACTCGAGCTGAGTGAATCGGCCCCTTCATGTATGCCTTCTAGGTAATATTAACTATGACACATTCCTGTTTAAGCTCCAGCTCTATTGAGTGTCCTTGTTCAGTTTTTAAATGGCACAGACTAGAATGAAGATGTAGGCTTAGATCTTTAACAGTTTAGAATTTAAAAGCTGTCTGGTTCAAGCTATATGTTCAAATTAAAACTTATTTTAGTATTCTATTTCTAGGATGATTTGCAATGGGCCTTGTTTTGTTTCTTTCTTTTGAGGTTTTGATTATTTAACTTTTTGTTCTGTTGCTTTCTGGTTACTAGGGTACCACTTTCTCGAGCATCTAGGCTGTGATTTGAATAGAAGGCTAAACAATGACTAGGAAAGGTTATGAACACAAAGATAAGGAAAATAAATAGTAGAAATCCAGTTGTAAAAGTAATGTATCCTCTGTTTGCAAGGTTCAGCTTGCATTTTAGGATAGATAGAAGCTGAAAGTCTATTAAATGCAAAACCTTTAAATAAAATTGTAGCTGAGCCGATCGGACAGGTTAAAAGGTTTCTATCAGCGAACGATAAATTCTTATTCGATATCTGATGATATCCATGGTTGACTGTCACTAGAATTTGTCTGACATAACTTTTGTAAGATTGCTGTCATGGGGCAGAACATTGTCTGATTTGTTCTTTTACTACTTTATTTAATCTGAATGGTTAGTGGCAGGCTGGACAGTGGCAGATTGCGACATCCGATCGTTCGTCCGATACAATGGTACGTCTATGGCCAGCTTTAGGTATGAAGATCTGTTATCTGCAATACCCCAGGCCCCAAACATTCTGGATAACAAGTCCCATGCCTGTATATTGTTTTTCATATATTAATACAAGCTGTGAATCTATAGCTATATACAGTGGTGTGCAAAACTATTTGCCCCCTTCCTGATTTCTTATTCTTTTGCATGTTTGTCACACAAAATGTTTCTGATCATCAAACACATTTAATTATTAGTCAAAGATAACACAAGTAAACACAAAATGCAGTTTTTAAATGAGGGTTTTTATTATTTAGGGAGAAAAGAAATCCAAATCTACATTTTCATGTGTGAAAAAGTAATTGCCCCCTGAACCTAATAACTGGTTGGGCCACCCTTAGCAGCAATAACTGCAATCAAGCGTTTGTGATAACTTGCAACGAGTCTTTTACAGCGCTCTGGAGGAATTTTGGCCCACTCATCTTTGCAGAATTGTTGTAATTCAGCTTTATTTGAGGGTTTTCTAGCATGAACCGCCTTTTTAAGGTCATGCCACAACATCTCAATAGGATTCAGGTCAGGACTTTGACTAGGCCACTCCAAAGTCTTCATTTTGTTTTTCTTCAGCCATTCAGAGGTGCATTTGCTGGTGTGTTTTGGGTCATTGTCCTGCTGCAGCACCCAAGATCGCTTCAGCTTGAGTTGACGAACAGATGGCCGGACATTCTCCTTCAGGATTTTTTGGTAGACAGTAGAATTCATGGTTCCATCTATCACAGCAAGTCTTCCAGGTCCTGAAGCAGCAAAACAACCCCAGACCATCACACTACCACCTCCATATTTTACTGTTGGTATGATGTTCTTTTTCTGAAATGCTGTGTTACTTTTACGCCAGATGTAACGGGACGCGCACCTTCCAAAAAGTTCAACTTTTGTCTCGTCGGTCCACAAGGTATTTTCCCAAAAGTCTTGGCAATCATTGAGATGTTTTTTAGCAAAATTGAGACGAGCCTTAATGTTCTTTTTGCTTAAAAGTGGTTTGCGCCTTGGAAATCTGCCATGCAGGCCGTTTTTGCCCAGTCTCTTTCTTATGGTGGAGTCGTGAACACTGACCTTAATTGAGGCAAGTGAGGCCTGCAGTTCTAGATGTTGTCCTGGGGTCTTTTGTGGCCTCTCGGATGAGTTGTCTCTGCGCTCTTGGGGTAATTTTGGTCGGCCGGCCACTCCTGGGAAGGTTCACCACTGTTCCATGTTTTTGCCATTTGTGGATAATGGCTCTCACTGCGGTTCGCTGGAGTCCCAAAGCTTTAGAAATGGCTTTATAACCTTTGAAATTGAACTCAGGTGTGATAAACCACAGTTAAGTTATTTTTTAACAAGGGGGGCAATCACTTTTTCACACAGGCCCATGTAGATTTGGTGTTTTTTTCTCCCTTAATAATGTAAACCTTCATTTAAAAACTGCATTTTGTGTTCAATTATGTTATCTTTGACTAATAGTTAACGGTTTTTGATGAGCAGAAACATTTAAGTGTGACAAACATACAAAAGAATAAGAAATCAGGAAGGGAGCAAATAGTTTTGCACACCACTGTATAATAATTATCTAGTGATTATTGTTTGAATGTTTGCTATAATGTACTTACTTAAAATACGTGAATTGCTGTCCATGCATGAAATATTTATAGTAACAGAATCCAGTGCTATGCATTATTTAAGCTTGCTATATATTGTAGTCTTGTTCTTGAAAACTTTAAATCCAGAGCACTCAACAACTACATATTTTTACAGCGGCTTTATTTGAAAAGGTGAAATTTTGACAGTGTGGCTGTGCAACTGAATGTCCAAGTGCACTGAACTTGGTGAACTTTTTTGTTCCAATCCAATGTAGCACTGAATAGTCATTCCTCGGGGTAGTGTGTTAGAGCCTTTCTGTATTGACTGCTTCTGAAATAAGTCTTATTTAATAGCTCACCAGTCTTTCCTGCATGTTTCAACTTGCCATGTTGAATGAAGGTTTGTTCTCCATTTTCTTACATTTGCTTGCTAAATGCATACCTAACATTCCTTCCTGTTGCTTAGTCCTTATTTTGTATTCGGAACAGCAGCCATTCCACACCATTTTAAACGTCACATAATCTCCCCATTCACCATGTACTGTTGGCATACTATACTGGTAGCTGGATGGCAGAATAACCGCCCACCCCCCCCCCCCCCATTCTGTGTAATTTCTACTGGGTGTTGTTGTTTTCAGGATTGGGGGTGTTTGTTGTTTCTAGGCTTCTTCATTTAAAGAGGTGGTTCACCTTGGTCTTGATTTTTTAAATCTAGTTTTTAGATTTGTCATCCTCTTTTACCAGCTTTCAAAGGGGATAGGGTTCCTGACTACAGCAGCCAAAAACGATTGCTTTGTGAGGTAACAATTGTTGTTGTAGCTTTTTATTAACTTTCTGTTTTAGCCCTCTTCTATTCATATTCCTGTCTCTAAAACCACTGTCTGACAAAGTCAATAATAGTGCCACACTCACACTAAACCACCTGTTGAAGCGTCAGGTGCACGACTGTGTTCCTCTCTGCAAAGGAAATTTCCCACAGTATACCATAAAATCCAGCAGCACTCCGATAAGTAATTCAAATATTTATTCGTGCCACTAGCCAAAGTGGCACTAGCTAGTGGCACGAATAAATATTTGAATTACTTAGGAGTGCTACTGGATTTTATGGTAAAACCACTGTCTGGTTATTAGGTTAAAGTAGACCTTAGCAATCAGATAGCTGCCAAAATTCTAAACTGGTGTCTTCTGTCATATCGGCTGTATAAGGATCAGGATAAAGGGATAAAATGTGTACACGCCCTTACAGTAAGTTATGGTGCACTTTCAGAAGGCAGGGCCTTCATACCCTCCTTAGCAGCTCTTACATGGTATTATGGTATTCTCATAGCTAACATAGTACTGTGGCTTTAGTGGCCACACTGATAGAGATTGAAATCAGTCCGTAGGTTTGTTTTTTAACTGATCTGGCCAAATCCCTGTAATTTTGTAGTATCATTTTATCTATGAAGTGTGCATAACAAATTCGTTAGTATACCACGAAAAAAACAAAAACAAACCAAGAATAATTAAACTTTAAAACCGCACAGCCTTTATTAAGAAATAACTTACCAAAACTCCGATTGTGCTCCTCTTCAGAAAAGGCTCCATGGCGACGATCCATCGTGCGGCGCTCTATTTCTTCTCCCTGGCTGTCTCCTATAAGGAAGGCAGGGAGGAGAAATCGAGTGCTGCACAATGGATTGCCGGATCGACTTTTCTGAAGAGGGGAGCAAGTTATTTCTTAATAAAGGCTGTGCGATTTTAAAGTTTAATTAGTCTTGGTGTTTTTTGTTTTTTTTTCCGTGGTATATTAATGAATTTCGATGTTACTGGTCCTTTTAATGTGCTAACTATTGTAATCTGATTAAAAATGTTTCCTTATTCTCAACAAAGAAGCGAGTGTTCAGTGGAGTATATTGTAGGAAGACTTGAGGATCTTCTCAGACACATGTCAAACCAAAAACAAACCCTTTTTTATAGTCCATCTATGTAAGAGAAAAATGTGCTGAGGCCCCATCAGATATGCCCAAGCAGCCATTTGATACATCATAGTGTGACATACAGCCAGTTAAAAGAGCCTTGATATCGCTGTCTGTACATAGCTGACCAGCGAGGCTTATGCCATATCTCCTCTGCTAAAATAAAAACTGTCTATAAAAATTAGTAATTAATTTCTATGGCTGGAAAGTTGAATGCTTAGTGTTGCTCTGTATGTATTTTTTTATATTTAAAAAAAAAAAAAAAAGATTGGTGCTTCTAAATGAAAATGTTTTGGTCCTTATCTAAATTTTATTAAAATACACAAAAAATGTTGGTCAGTCTCTGAAAGATTCTTCCAATCCCCCTTTGTGTTTGTTCTCCCCTTTATTATTTGACAGAGAATCTTGTGAACACTGAGCCCAAATAAACAATGTGTACTCCCCCCCCCCCCCCCTCCATTGCAGTTTGATATAATAGATGACACATTGCCTGGTAAATGGTAGAAAGCAGAGCAGGGTGAAGTGTGTTTGTGTGGGGGGGGGGTTGGGGTGCAGTGGTGTATTGTTTAGTTTGGGATGTAATCTCTGGGTTGCCGAGCGACAGGCTCATGGATACGGGAGTGGACTGCGGTCGCTCCTAGCAACCAGTGTTTGCAGAGTAACAATCTGGTGGAGAGCAAACAGAGCCAAGCATGGCAGTCTGTGTGTGTTACACATGGAACATCTGCATCTGTTTTTCTGCTGATTAAACACTGACTGATCAAACCCCCTGTCCACAGAAAAAAAAAATCTCTGCTTAGAAATAATTAGCGTGTCTTCCCCCCCCTTGTTTATTTCATCCATAATTGCACTCTTTATATTATAAAACAGACACTGTTTCATGCAGATTAATCTATTTCACAAAATGAATAATAAATCTAATATATCGACAGATATATATCATATGTGCATAGTACGTGTTTTAACATTTACTGTTTAACCTCAGAAATGTTGTTGAGCCTGCATTATGTTGTCTTGTTTTCTACATAATGGTATAGTCCAAGTGATGATTTATTTATTTATTTTTTACCTTTAAAACTCGGGTTGTAATGCCACATTCTCCAATGTCCTCTTGTTACCCATGCCTTCTTTTCTGTGAGATCTTAATACTGCTGTTTGGGTTGAGTGAACCAAGTTCTCTAGTTACTCGAGGCCGGGCTGTGCTATCTTTGCATCACCCATGTACAGAATGTCCTGGGGAAGTTAAGTAAGGGTGCTCTGATTTCCCTGCACTGCCACTCTTCCTTCAGCTGGGATATTTATCTCCTGTCTATCTCCAGTTTGTGGGAGACAGTCGTTTGTCTTTGCTTCAGTTTACTATTTGACTGCAGACTTGCTTTGCTGCTTTTTTTTTTTTTTTCCACTGCTTATTACTTCTGGCCATAAGGCCTCCAGTATCAAATGGGGCTGTTTATGCAGTTCCATGGGCTGCCATCATATCGAGAGCTAAAGCAAGGTTGTACCGTTTCATACCTCCCAACTGTCCCGTTTTGAGTAGGAAAGTCCAGATTTTGACAGCTCACCCTGCAGTCCTGGCTTCTTATTGAAATGACTTTCTCTTTGTATCTGTTTCTGACTGTTCAGTGCAGGAGATCAAAGTTTCTAACTTAATTAACTTTTGGCAGAGAGCCCAGAACAGCCACCAGGTGCACTTGGATACTTTTGTAACAATTTAAGATAAGTAATTGTAACAATTTAACATAAGCAGGTCTCTTGGGGAAACTGACTTGTGGCTTAAATGGCTTCACTTTCATTAGCAAAACTGTAATAACACATAAAAACCACAGAAATGTGTTCATACTTTTATAATAAGGATGGACCGAATCTAGAATTCGCTTCGGGATTCAGCCTTTTTCAGCAGGATTTGGATTCGGCCGAATCCTTCTGCCCAGCCAAAACAAATCCATATGCAAATTAGGGGCAGGGAGGGAAATCTCGTGACTTTTTGTGACAAAACAAGGAAGTAAAACCTGTTTTCCCCTTCCCACCCCTAATTTGCATATGGAAATTAGGATTCGGTTCGGTATTCGGCCGAATCTTTAGGGAAGGGTTTGGTGGTTCACTATTTTGGATTCGGCTGGATTCGGCGCATCCCTATAATTTATAACCTGCCAAATTTTGTAAAATGAACATGGTAATTGGGGTGTGTAACCACAAAAATGGCGTGTCAAATAACTTGCAAAATCTTTTTGTCCCTCTTTCTATTTGCAAAATGTGGGGAGGTATACCTAGTTTTTGTAGATCGGCTTAGCAAGAATGTTATTGCATATAAAACTTGAATCCAACATTGCCTCGTTAGGGACTAATTTAAAGATTCAACAAAAGATTAAAAAATACTTCATGGGTCAAGCATATTTTATAGCTGTTTTTTTTGTTGCATATCTGTAGAATTCTTCACGTCTATCACAAATTCATATGATTATTTGCAGAGCTAATTTTACGGTGTTTAATTGTGATTTATTTGCAATTCACAGAAACCAGTATGCAGAATTCAGATAGTGGTTCAGACTCGGCAACATCTGTTGCGCTTAGGACATCGGCATCAGCGCAAGCTCCTGTAGTGCAGCCTGTACCAGCATCTCAACAGGTAATGCCCATCATCTATCAGTTGTTGGTGCTTTTAGCACCACTAACATCAAACAATTCATTAAAACCCATTCGGTCCAGCTAAACTGGAAAAAAACAATTGGCACAATTTTACTTTATTAGACGTACAGCCTCAGATAATAGTCATAAAATACTTCTGAACAATGGGGGGTGTAAAAGTTAAAGCTTAAATATGCATTTTTCATGCATTGTTATTCTGACATACACAGGTGAATCTTGGCAGCAGACATGCCTACTCCCAAATTATTGGCCTGTATAATGCGGCAAAAATTATGGCCTCGCCAACCACTCTGTGTTAGGAGCTTGGTTCGACATTGACCTAAAAGGCTTGAAAATACCATTTGTAGAATATCTGCCATCCTCTGCTGACAAGTCTGAACTGGGATATCTATGTACTCTTAACATAGAACCAATTAGCAACCTGCTTGTTTGCGCACCTCCACAAATAGGCAGACTTTTCTATGTATTGCTTGCATTATTTTAGTTATAAATAGTCCTGTTTTTGCACCTGAAATACTTAAGCACTTTATATATCTATGAATTTGAAGCCATATAGAGTCCCATGCACTGACTTTAAGGGACCTAACTTGACAGCTCTTGAGAGCAGGGCCGCCCTATAGTGCGATACTTTTATATTTTGTAGCCTATGTATGTATGATGACACACCTCTAGGATGAAAACTCTAAGATTGTATGATTATACCGCTGAGGTATATATTTTTATTTTCAGATGCTGAACCAAACACTTTATATTTTTTAATGTTACTGGTACTTTGTGAAAGGCTTTGACTCCCAACTTGCTTCCATATCTAAATATTAATATACATCATTTTGTCTATAACTTATTGGCTTGAAAATAACATTACAAAAACCATAGCAAAAGTGTATGCTGTTTATTCAATAAAGCTGATTTTAGGTTACCATCTCAGACCCCTTATCTACCTCTGTAAAGCTACTGCAAATACAGCAGCTCATTACTTTTCCTGCTCAAATAAAGCAACAATGATATAAAATATCTTTTCTTTGTGAGAGAAAACATTCACATAAATATTTTATGAATGTTACTTAATACATTAACAAATGAACAGCTTGTACCTTAGCAATAGTTTTCCTTAAAAAAAAAAAAAAAAAAAAGGATCCAGCGCAGAACACATAATGTCCTCCATCTGTTCTCTCCCCCCCCCTTTTTTTTTCTTTCTTTAATTTCCCTTTTCTTTACAGAGAAGTTTGTCTCAAGCATCTGGCTCTGCTCCCAAAGGGGCGCATGGTCAGGGTATCTCTGTACCCAGAGCCCACCAGTTACAACAGCAGGTAAAAGACCATTGAAGGTCTAAGCATGATGTCTGCCTGCTACTAATTCCAGCTCAACACTGCCTGTCTTTGTGATTTCTAAATTATAATACTCCCAGTCTCCAGAGGCCTTGATGTCCAATAGTTGCTTACATTATAAAAGTAATTGCTCATACTGGTCGAAATGGTCATATTCTGATCATATGGAGTATCATCTAGACTAATTGTTACTAAAAACAAGAGAAATAAATATTGGAAATCACCCCTTTGAGGCTTAGAGGCCGATTCACTATGGGTCGAATATCGAGGGTTAATTAACCCTCGATATTCGACTGTGAACTAAAATCGTTCGACTTCGAATATCGAAGTCGAACGATTTTGCGCAAATCCTGCGATCGATCGATCGAAGGATTTTTCGTTCGATCGAACGATTAAATCCTTCGAATCGAACGTTTTGAAGGATTTTAATCCAACGATCGAAGGAAAATCCTTTGATCAAAAAATCACAGGCAAGCCTATGGGGACCTTCCCCATAGGCTAACATTGACTTCGGTAGCTTTTAGCTGCCGAAGTAGGGGGTTGAAGTTTTTCTTAAAGGGACAGTACTTCGACTATCGAATGGTCGAATAGTCGAACGATTTTTAGTTCGAATCGTTCGATTCGAAGGTCGTAGTCGAAGGTCGAAGTAGCCCATTCGATGGTCGAAGTAGCCCAAAAAAACTTCGAAATTCGAAGTTTTTTTTATTCTAACCCTTCACCCGAATTTAGTGAATCGGCCCCTTGATATTCGACCCTAAATAAATGTGCCCCTTAGTGTACAATATTACAAACCAATGTGGAACTGGAGAATAAAACATGGTTTGTTTGTTTTTCCCACCTTTTTGCTCTGACTTCATATACTCTGCAGTAATTGAGTGGAAAAAAAGATGTGTTATCTGTGCACCCTCAAATAAATTTTACAATCCCCTTTTTCCACTTCTCTGAACCAGCTCTTAATTTCAAGAGGGAACCTGTAAGGCCACTAATGGCTGCTAGATTGCCTAAGTCCAGGGCCGGAACTAGGGGGTAGGCAGAGTAGGTGCTCACCTAGGGCCCAATCATGGGGGTGCGCACTTTTTTTTAAATTTATTTATTTTTTAAAGTTTTTATTTTGCATTTTGTAACAATCAACAAACACACATTAAATCCTGTATGGTTCCATCTTATTGTAGTTGTCACAGTACAATGTAAGTATTTAGTATTTTTGAGTCCTTTACATTCTTATACATTTTTGATTCAGTTAGAATTTGTTACCCCCTAGACCACTTGAACAAGTGGCACGAATAGCAATGTCACTGCTAGCTTGTCATCTCTGACCTTAAGGCTCCTCTGTGGCTTCCAGCCAGTCTTGCCACACCAAATCATATTTCTGGGGACAACCTCTTGCAGT
Source organism: Xenopus petersii (assembly GCA_038501925.1). Classification (NCBI taxonomy): domain Eukaryota; kingdom Metazoa; phylum Chordata; class Amphibia; order Anura; family Pipidae; genus Xenopus; species Xenopus petersii. Next base: position 95,037,753 of record CM076673.1, on the reverse strand, counting down.
ATAGGTGTGTTGTATTAGGGGGAGTGTTGTTTTTAGCACCATTGAATGTGGGGGATTGGGAGGGACATCCAATTCAGCAGGATACATTTCCTGGCATAAAATAGTAGCGTACGGAAAAGTATTCTCATGGGTGACCTCCTCTATTTCACCAAGAATGTATACCTTAGGGGTTATTCGTTTATGAAGTGCTGTTTTATCCTCTCCTCTTTATCCTCTGATTCGGGGGCAAGACCAAATGAGATGTAGGTAAGATGCCTCTGGGGCCCTACACTTAGGACACTGTGGTGAGTCAAGTCTGTTCATACAGAACAGCCTAGTTGGGGTTAAATGGAGTCTATGTAGGATTTTGAATTGGATCAGTCTATCTCTAGTTGAGACGAGGTAGTCATAAGCCCTATCAGTTGCCTCCTCCCAGTCCTCGTCCTCCAATCCCGGGATGTCTCTACTCCAGGCTGCACCCCTGCGTGAATTGGGGGTTTAATGGTAGCCAGGAGAAGTGAGTACAGCCTGGTGACAAGTTTCTCGGTGGGGGGGACTCTAAAGAGTTGATTCTATTTTAGAGGTTGTAAGGTTCATAGCGTTCTCTTGAAATGGTGTATTGGCAGCTTGTCTAAGATGGAAATAGGACAACCAGGGGAGAGGCTTCTGGGTTTAGACATGTTTAATTTTGGTCCTGGGGCGTACCACTCCATCCTTAACCAGGTTTCCTAATGTGTGTAGGCCCCAATGTGGCCATATTTTGTACTCTGCTATGTGTTGCAGGTGTGGGAGGAAGGAATTTCCCATAGAGGTACAGTAGATGAGCGACAGAAGGGGTAGTGCTAGGTTGCAAACTTTAAGTGCCGCCACCTATGTTTTGTATGGGGGTGATTATAACTGGGATGGTTGTGTACAGATCTATAGGTTTGCGAAATGGGATATATGAGAGTGACTCTATTGACCTTGCCAAAGTGGCTTGTAGTTGGAAATTCGGATTATATGGATCTGGATTAAGCCACCAAGGTATATATTAGATCTGGGCTGCCAGTGAGTAAAGGTACCAATGCGGGAGGCCCAATCCCCCTTCGCTAATTGGAGCCCGCCGTTTGGCTCTAGCAAATCTGGGGGCTTGTTTGTCCAAAGAAAAGCTGTTTGGGCCGTATCAATTGATGTAAAAGAAGAACGAGGGATGGGGGGGGGGAATTGTGGAAGATGTAGAGGAACTTGGGGAGAAATATCATCTTTAGGAGATTGATCCTGCCCTAGATGGAAATAGGCAGGTTAGCCCACACTTTCAGTTTATCTTTTATAGTGGATAGGATCTGCTCAAGATTGGGGGCGCACTTTTAAGGGGATTTCTTTTTTTTTTTTTTTAAACTCTGGTTTCCTTGGCCTTTAATAGTTTTCAATTTTATAAGTATGTTTAGCAAAAGCCTCATTTATTGGACTTGTGTTGAAAAGGTGGTACACTGCCCCTTTAATCCTCTTCACCTACTGAACTCCAGCATTTAAAATATACAGACACACACTCTTTCTCTCTTACACACTTGCGATGACATGTTTTTAACACAAATTCTGTTGATGGGTTGCATACTGAACATGTACAGTGCCCCATTTATGCTTTTCCCTATAACAACCTTGAATGCAACTTTTGCCTTGCTGAGTCTAACACTTCATCGTTACTTGCATGGCTGACAGAATTGTCGGATTTGTTCTGGATTTCTTCTGTGGAAACTGGTTGCCAATTATCTAATTTTTTTATATAGTTTTTAAAAGATCAGTAAAATCCAGCACAGTTTTGATTATTACTGACCCTAATGCAGCTAGCATTTTTGCTGGTTCTATTCTTTGGAAAAGCAGCAGCATCAACAAAATGTGTACTTGGGGCACAGCACAAAAAAATAGTTGGGCCCTATTCATTTTGAATCTCATTGTAACTGATAGAAAGTTATCCACAACAATTCTTTGTGTTGAAACAGAACATAATAAAACACTTTTTGTAAAAAAAAAATAATGGTATACTAAAGGCAAATGTGTGTTGACAATATTCCTTTTATTAGGGATAACCGATGCACATACATTACTGGTAGTTTTAGATTGCATGTGGAAAAATGTTTACACAACAAGCTTTATATTGTTATTCTCTGCAAGAATAAGTACTATGTATAGAGTAAATATGCATAACAATATCCGAATGAGCCATGTGCAAACAACATCCAGACTTTTCACAATAGTTGT